>LBNU01033333.1:50765-71916 GCA_014162995.1 Artemisia annua
AGGGAATACCACTCTAATCAACAGCATATTCTCAAGGTCCTTTTCACAACCTAAGTTTCTCATGACCCTCCAGTCCACAATCCTGGGAATGTCAATATCTCTATCAATTAGCTTCATCAGTTTGTTATTAAACTCCCTTTTATCTTCCCTTGTAGCTCCATTCCATCTTAAATTCGGATGATATTTAGGTTCTCTTTTGTTCTTCTCCCTTTCAATAGCTCCTCTGGTTCTTTCTGCAACAACCTGCAAATAAAAATAGTCCAAAGACACAAGATTATGAGCTGTTAGTGCAACAAATATGGCTAAATCTCTCTCAAACTCTAATGTTCAAACATTCTGTTTTGAATTCAGGCAAAAAGTGCGGCGTACTTGGCAATAAGTACGGCGTACAAACTAGTTTAAAATGTAAGTACGGCGGTTCAGATCTGAAAACCGGCGCACATAGCATTCAGGGCGCGAAATATTTGATTCTATAGCATCATGCCAACAAAACTATATTTTCAAACTTATTCAATAGTTGTTCTTCATTGATTTTTAAAAACCCCTAAAAATAAGCAGTTCTTATTATAGGTTTAAGCATTTAGGCATCATCTCCATAATTCTTAACTCGTTCCATATATAATATTCTTTTAACATCTTATCTCAATCCCTCCTAGATCAAATAAATGTATTTAAATCCTTTATCTTCGCAAAAATAGTGATCAAGGAAAAAACCCTAACCCTAATTCGATTCAATCATTCGCAAAACCTTCATCCATGAAACTAGATAATCCTATAAGTTCCAATTATTCTAATTAACACTTTAATCAAAATATAAAAATACAAAACATATCACAAAAAAAATATTAACCCTAAAATTACGAAATAAAACTGTAAAGAAATCAAAAATGGATAAACATACCAAAGACATGATAATGTGGATTGATTTTTCTTTCAAAGATCTCTTGTGGATAATTTTGATCAAAATTGTAGCGGTTTCTCTTAGTATTGTGTGTGTGAAATATTGTAAGTTATGAAAGATTTTCAAGTTATATTTATAGTCCTGCTCAGAAGTGCGGCGTACTTAACCCCAATTACGGTGTACTTACTGCAAATTTTTCCACGGTTAACAATTTTAACTAACATGCTGATGAGACGAAAAATGTTACGTTTTTAGGGGTCGGTTTGAGTCCTAATTCGTATGTTTTTGGTTTGGATTTCACCCAAAGTCGTTTCTTTTCTCATTTTAGGTACTTTTGAAGGGAAAATCACAAAAGAAGCATTTTCGGGCGTTTTCGGAGTGAAAAAGTGCGGAAAACAACAAAAACTCAAAAGACCTTGAAGATTACAGAAGGTGACGCCGTCACACTCTACAAGGTGACGCCGTCAGGAACAAGTGAAGTCCAGAATTGGAAAAATACTCGTGACGGGCCAGAGAGTTCGTAGTGCAAATTGGTGACGCCGTCAACCAAGGCCGTCAGATCTGGAACCAGCAATTATGACCACGTCAAGGAAGGCCGTCTGAAAACCCTAATCGCCGAGCTGACGACGTCACCTATTGGGTTGACGCCGTCAGCCCGCGTTTTCTATATATATAGAACGATTTTTCTTTACTTTATATAACTTTGGAGAACTAGAGTCGAATTTTGGTGTGAAGAACTTTAGGGTTAAACCCTAGTTCGTGTATTAGTGACCTTAGAGGGTATCCTAACCCCTCTAACTTGCATGTTTAATCCAAGATAAGTCTTTATTCATACAATATGTCTATGTGTTGTGTGATTTATGCTTGTACTTGTCTTTCTTTTAACATGCTAGGCTAATTTACTTTGTGTTTGCTTAGATCTAATGAAACCTAACTATTGATTATCATGTGATGTGTATGTTGTGATTGTATTTGGATGAATGTTTCATCTACGTTAGACTAGAGAAAACTGGCTAATCTCCTATACGGTAACAAGCTTGAACGTCTTTAGAAACGTGAATCGTATGTGCGTTATCGATTTTAAGGTAGTATTTCATGCATAGGTTGCTATCGGTGAGCTCATGATAGGATGCTTGACGTATCGTCATAGAGTGAGGTAGGAACTTATAGAGTTAGGGAATTGAACGCACTCCCTACGACTTGTTAGGAATACACCCGTCATCCACGCAAACTCAACATACTAATTACATGGTAAAAGATAGTTAGGGAGTAATGAAATCTAAGTAAACACTATTCTCCACCACTGATTTTCTCTAAAACAAAAAAATACAAAAATATAAGTAGCTTAGAAGTAGATAACTTGGGTTAGTTGACTAGCAACTAATTCCGCCCTATCCTCCAAAACCAGAGATTTTACTGCTTTCATAAAATATAAAAATACAAAAAGAATCTTCCTCCACCCTTAGACCTAGATTAGAGTAGCCTTTAGCCTAACGAACACTATTCCCTGTGAGAGAACGATCAATCCCCCGGTACTTGCCACTACACTATACTACATCGGTCAGGTACACTGCCTGGTGGGGATTGCAAGCTTCTCGAGATCCCTCGAGAGGTAAAACGTAGTGCGTGTTGCAATCCACGCGCATCACATGCATATGTAAAAACGTTCATTATATTCATTCATCATCAAAACATTCCTTAACTTTCCAGGATACAATGTTTTGGTACGTTTTATTCAAATGATGAAAATAACATAGAAAAGAAAAATAAAACAAGTAAAATAAACTTAGGAGCGTATGTTGCAACTCTTATCCGACATCCATAATTTTCAAGCTCTGAAATAATCGGGTGACATAACATCACTCAACTTGTATTCCCCTGAAACCTTCCTTCCAGTTTTAACCTTTGGGGCATCAATCACAAATGGTTTTTGTTGTTCATTTTCCACGGAAATCTCAGCCCAAAGAGTTATTTGTCCAATATTGTAACTAATAATACTCCTAGTGTGTTCCAAGAATGGCCTGCCTAACACAATCCTTGTTTTCACTTTTTCTTCTACATAGAATTCCAACTCGTATCCTTTAGTTTTTTCAATAGAGTCATCATTAGTTTCTCCCACCAAATTCATAAGCAGTTTCTTGTTAACTTTCTTTTCTCCATTCTCTAGAACTTCATAACTTAGTCCCAATTGGTCCCCTAGTTCTTGAGAATAAGGTTTTTCTCAATATCAAGGTTCAATATTCCATCAGAGGCAAATACCCCCTCTACATAGCACGGTGTGATATATTTTTCTCCAACTTCTTCCTCATCAGCTATCCTATGGATTGAAAAGACTTTAGTATCCTCACTCATTTCAGATGTCAGTATGTTTAGTTTCTTAAAGTTTTCCTCAATAGTTGTTGTCTTTTGGTAAATAGTGAGTATACCTTTAGCAAAATCCACAGTTCCCTTTGCCAATACCAAGAAGGGTCTTCCAAATATGACACTAGGTATCCATTCATCTTCACTTGGGTTAACATAAAACTCCACCAAGAACACACCCACATTCATTTGAACTAGTAACTTCTTATTGATTATTTTGTCTCCATTTTCCTTTTCCTCAAAACCTAGTCCAAGCCTTTTCATTAGCTCCTTAGACACATAATTCCTATTGTAATCCAGGTCAACTATTGCATCATTTGCGTAAATATTTTCTACAGCAAGGGGTAATAAACTTCATGAAACATTCATCCGTTTCCATACCATAAAATATATGAACCTTTTGCTTATTCTGCTTCCCCATATCTGTTATGTCAAAAGTAACTGCTCCTTGCCAGGTTTCTTCAGTTTCCACTTGGTCATTCTCAGCGGGAGAATTCCCCTTATCTAAGCACATACGTCCAATACTCGAGTTTGGGTCCATTTCTAACATTTGACAACATAACATCAAGTAAACCATTAGTATGTTAGTACAATCAAAACTAAATGATATTTTGCACTCTAATAACATCAGTAAACATTCAGAAACCAAAAGATGGATTGGTTTAATCATAATGATCAATATAAAAGTCTTTTGTGAATTTTTTATCATAAAAGTGCGACGTACTTGTAAACAAGTGCGGCGTGCTTCCTTTTTAATCTTCATATTATTTTGAAATATCCCAGGAAAGACGACGTACTTGAAAACAAGTGCGGCGTACTTCCCCTGTTTTTAGCTTCATGTTTTTTGTACTTTTCAGAATATCTCAGAATTTTATTTAAACTTATAGTCCAGATTATGATCATGCATAAACAATCAAAAACAAGATAGTGTCTAATTAACCAAATATTTTTGTATTTTCGAGGAGTCATAACATATTAACAAATGCATCAATCCGAATACCAAAGACACATAAAAAGCAATTCTCATGTTCTCAGCCTTGAATTTAAGCATTAAAAAGTTATTTTGTTTTGTTTTGGTTTGATTTTGTCTCAGTAAACATTGTGAATTTTTCCAGAAAGTACGGCGGCTTATAAAGTAAAACCGGCGTAGTTTGAATTTTTCCAGAGAATACGGCGCACAAACTTTGAAGTGCGGCGTACACTCAGTCTTAGAAAGCAAAAAATTTTATTCAGTTTGCCAGAAAACTGCACGGCTATGTTTGTAAAAAGTCTCAAAACACTTAACTAACTCGATTTTATCAATGCCAATCCCCGGCAGCGGCGCCAAAAACTTTGATGTGTTTCAAAAGCTTTAAATTTATAATACTAATTTCACCATTTTCCTTAATATATAAAACACATGGGTAAAGTATAACCCCCGTTTATAGCAAAGGTTTAGGTAAGACCAGGTCGTCCCAAGAGATTTTAGAAAAGCCAAGTTAGCAATTGTGTCAAAGTAAAGTCCCTAGATTGTCACTTCTCTTGGATGTTGCTCCTTTTCTCTGGTTTCGTTCTCCTTCTTATATAGACTTTATTTTGACCTAATACAACTCCAATGTTCAGTAAATGAGGACAAATGATCGGCCTCACAATGATAACCAGTTTCTAATTCTGACTGTCGTTTTGTATGAAACTCAAAAGCTTTTTCGTTTTCCTTATACCTTTCAAGCTCAGCGGTCAATTTCTCATTCGCGGCCTTAACATTGCGATTGAACTTTTTCAGTTTCTCTATTTTAATGCTACAATTATTCAATAATGATTCAAAGAAAGCACGGGTTTCCTCATCATTAGCACCATTTTGTGCAGCTTGAACTCCATTAGGATCCATATCTGGAGTTTCATAGTTAACATTGCTATTAACTAGCTCCCCCACATATGTATCATAATTAGGTTCGGGAGGCACAGAATGTGGCTTCTCATGAGCAAACGGATTAGCATCATTACAATACATTGGTACCTCATGAAGTGGTTCTGAGTCATAAGTAGGAGGATGATCAGAATCACTACTTGATGAAGATGCCTGCTGATTTGCCATAAAGTTGCAGTTTTCATTTAGATCAGCTGAATTGTCCTCTGCACCTGCTGCAATCATGAAGTCGTATTTCTCTGCATTCAAAGGTGTCCCCAACTTTTCTTTATTGGCTAACATCAACATGTGCTGGATCTTTTCAACCTTGTCTTTGAAATTTCTACCAATAACACTGCTGTGAATTGCTGATGTAGGTTTCTGAAGCGAAGTCATGAAACAACAATCATTCCCATTTTGATTGACCACATTCTGACTCACAAACTGATCCATCGGATTTCCAGCATACTGCCTTATCTGAATCCCCATTTGATTTCCAGTATACTGCCCTGCATATTGCTTCTGATTCTCTATCTGTATACCCGTAGCAAGTCCTTGCTGATTCCCAATAACTTGTTTATTTGCCAGTTTATCTCGATTCCTAGTAAAGTCTGTTGGAAACATTTCTGCTAGAACCTCAAGTACTTGTTGCTTTTGTCTCAACATTGCTTCATCAAACCTAGCCTTGTATGCAAGTTGCTCTTCCAACTGTTTCTGCTTCACGTTCTCAGAATATGTAGAAAAGATTGGTTCTGAAAGTTCCGTATCAGTTGGTGCAAAGAGATCATACTTTGGTTCAACAGTCTCAGCTTGTGTCTCTTGCATAGTCAACTTCTCGTTTGGTGTGTCGATTTTATAGGAAGGTTCTGCTTTTTCAGGTTCATCTGACTTAAGTTCACATGATTCTTCAACGTCTTGTTCATTATCAGTCAACGGCTTCTCAGTTTTAGGATATGGAGCAAAAAATTGAACAAGAGAGTCTGTGTCCATTAATGGAAAGAATTTGTTGAGGAAAGACATTGATGAAGGTAGGAGTGATAAAGTTGATCTTAGATCGGTTTAACGAAATAGGAGTTGAATTTGGTGAAGGTTACTTTCCGTGGTCAACGAACTTTCAATCCACCAATAATTTTCGAAACTTAGTCCACAAAAATTTTCGAAAAATTTTGTCTTAGAAAAATTTTCGAAAATATGCACCCAGAAAAGTTATCTAGAATGTGTTCTCGATAAAATTATCTAGAATGTGTTCTCGATAAAATTATCTAGAAGTGTTCTCGATAAAATTATCTAGAATGTGTTCTCGATAAAATTATCTAGAATGTGTTCTTGATAAAATTATCTAAAATGTGTTCTCGATAAGATTATCACCCAAAACTTTCTAAATTATACAATTTAGAGAGTATACCACGAGTCGAAGTATTTTCTCACTTATACAAGCAAGGGAAACACCGAGTAATCAACGGTAACACTTCAGGATCAACAGGGAGTATTCTCGATAATTTAGGGTTTAGTGTTCTCGAAACTTTGTATTCTCGAAAATTAGTACAATTGTGTTCTCGAAAGTTTGCCAGAATTTTGATTTTGCTTAAAGCACACCCAAATGAAGTTTGTATTCCAAGATTCTTGTACTTCTAGCCTTAAAAACACCAAAACTTGAAGAAAGTTGCAAACTTGATGATTTTTTTGAAACTTTTTCAAGTTCTAGATAAATAGTACAAAAACCAAATACGAATTTTTAAAGCTTTAATCTTTCAAAAAGATTGAAACTTTCTTATTGGGAAAGGTTTATAACACTAGTTTGTAAGCAAAAAAGTGTTAAAAACACAAAAAGAACAAGAAAAGTACGAAATTTTTGAAAGAATACGTGAGGAATAAGCTTTAAAAATACGAAACAAACAAGCTCCCAACACTCCTAAATCATTGTTTGGCTCTTGATACCACTTGTAGGACCGTAGATCTATAACTTTATCACACAATATAAGCACAATATGAAGTAAAGATGGTGACTTGATGTATGAATATGGTGGCGTTAATATGAGAGAATAAGAGATGAAAATGAAGAACTTTATTGAGAGAGGCACACACACATACACACTCAAGCACACACCTCAAATGAGACTTTGAGGTATTTATATAGTAGGATACATGAGATGCCCTAAAGGCTTTTCTATGGGCTTGGGCTTGGTATTTATATAGTAGGATACATGAGATGCCCTAAAGGCTTTTCTATGGGCTTGGGCTTGGACTTGGTTTACATGGTTTATAAAAGGCTTGCATATTTAACTTCTTACATATTAGCTTACCATGTCCAATGCCCAACTAACTTAAATACTTAGACATTCTATGACACGTTACAAATATCCTAGACGTAGAATGACCGCCACTTTTCTTTAATTCTAACAGGTATCAACCAGAAAAAGACCAGATGATACATGTAAAAGCTCAGCGACATCTCTTAAATATCTATCTTGCCATTTTATCATTGATTCACTCTCCCATTACAGCTTCTCATTTTACGACAAATGAAAGATTGATGTTTAATCATACACCGATTGATATTGATAACACAAGTATACTATCTAAGCATGCTGAAAAAAAAAGTATACCGCTGAAATGCCCATAGCAAGAAGAAATTCTTCAAGTGACATCCTGACCAGTTCATTCTAGATATGAAAATCGAATGGTTCATGTTTCCAATCGTCGTTTCCTATAATAACAACAAAACAAATACAGTTACATGACATACAAATCCGCATTAATCTACCTACAAGGCCACTAATTTAGAAACAATAAAAGATAATTTGATGGGGTGGTTGGAATTTCTCAGACTTTTTTTTTATTGTCTGTTCACGAAAAGAGCGACACTTATTTGTATTTTAGGTTAGAGAGTGGAAGTGTTTTAGGTTTCAAATTGAAGGCGTGTAAAAGCCTATTAATGATTCAATATTTGCCTTAAAATACTTTCCTTCTCATTTGCATTGAATACTTTCTAAACGCCCATTCTTTCCGAACCCATTTCTGTCAAGTTTGTTCAGTTTCAAAGTTGACCAAATTCACTTTTTTACTTTTCAAGGTTGACCCTTTTTGCTTTATATGTAGTTTAGATAAGCAATAGTTTAATACCAACTAATCTTGTACACAGGAAACAACCATGGCTGTGAAACCACCATTTTGTAACCAAATAATAAGTAGCCAGTGGTTGGACTATATTTAGTACTCATAGTAATTCAATAAATAAAACTAACTCAAAATGGATTATACCTTTTTTCATCAACTCCTTAAGCTTTTGTGTAGTCCTAAACAATCGAATTCCTAAAACTAAAACGCTAATATAAGTATATAACACAAATAAACAAATCTTTATCTCAATTTCAGCAAATCTTTTACCACAACGAACATAATTATAACATAAGTATAAAACTAATGCTTAAAAAGGTTAAAAGAATTTACCATCTTTAGCAGCAACATCAGATGAGTAAACAATAAACTCTTTACTCTCATCAACTGAGATTTTCATAAAGATTCAAATAATGGATTAAAAGTTGAAACTTTATCACATAAAAGTTAAAAGAAAAAACATGAAAATGATAGATAATAAAAGAATCTTGATGAGTTACCTTTAGGCTTTAACCATTCAAGAAGAAGTTGAAGATTTGATTCTTCTTTTTCATTGCTTGATTTAGATGAAACCCGTGTACTGAACCCTTACACATGAAAAAATAAATAATTAAATAAATAAAATAAAAGAAACCTCACATATACATAAAGTTGATAAATAAGATATCTAGCAACCGATTATTATGATAAGTAAGATACATAAATCAATCAATATCAATAACCCAAACCTTAATTATCGGTTGTGTAGCCGGTGGATTCATATGGTGCTGGCGGCGGCTGCTATAGATAGGGTATGGAGGTGTGTGTTTTAGGTTAGAGAGAAAGAAAGAGAGGAGAGGAGTTATGTGGGTGTAGGAGACATTGTTTCCATGAATATGAATATGACAGCAGGCAACACGGTTCACTTTAAGTTTCAGTTTTCACCATTAATTTTCAGCGATTGTTTCCATGAATATGAATATCAGTTTCAATATTAATTTCCAGTGGCCATAAATTTCACAGGGGCAAAATCAGGATTGACTGAAAGTTCAGTTTTTCACATTCCCCTTTGACCATTTTTCTTTTATAAGTAGTAAAGATTTAATTATGTCATAAAACCAAAGAATTTCCAAAAAAAAAAAAAAAAAAAAAAAAAAAAAGTTTAGTTTATGAAGCTCTCAACTAAATAAGACATGAAACAAACACCCCCTAATTGTTTTATAACGGGAAACTATCGTACAGCAGCTTACAATTGAATTCCTTCGAAAACACACAATACAAATTTCCTTTCTTTCAAGGTAACATTTTCACCTTATATCTTCGTTATCTATTTCAATTCCGTGAAATTTAACCTAACACTTGGTCTATTTATAAACCAATTACATAAAATTTGTTACTTTTTTCATTCTAGTACTTTTTTTAATTTGTGAAGACCTTAATTGTTAGATTTAGGTTAATGATATAACGATTTGTGTTAGCTAGGTTACTACTCTTTATTCTTCATCAATTTGGTTGTAAATAGATCTAATTTGTCTTGATTCTAGGTTATTTCATTGATTATTGTATCCATCTTTGGGAGAATGTGATTTTGATGCCTTTTCAAACTGAATTCAACCTCGTTTGCGTCGAAATTGTCATTTCGTTTGCTTCGATCCAAGGTATACGATTTAGGGAACGAATGTTGTTCTATAGAAAACTCTTCAGATATGGACAACGTGTACAAATGTTACGTTATCTGGTTTATAGATAGAATTAGTTATTATGTTCAACTGTTTACCTTCCGCGTCGTTTGTGTTAGTTTTATAAAAAAGCTAATAAGTGAGCCCTAGTATTATATCATTATAGTGTTTGGGAGAATTTTTATACAGTAATTATTTACGGTCTCGATTTCGTAGTTTTGTGTAATTGTTTATTGTTCTGCAATTTACATTTAGTACTGTTTGGGAGAATGTGATTTTGAGGCTTTTGAAATTGAATTTAACCTCATTTATATGATTCGGTTACTGTTTGGCGGGGTATGATCGGGTTTTTATGTTCTCTAGGAATGTATGTGTAACAAAACTTGTGTTGCTTGAGAATCTAGGGGCTAGGGCTGCGTTTAGTTAGGGAAAGTTTCTGCATTTTTCATCTCTAGTTTGTTGGAAAACTTTAAAAATGTGCAAAACGTGTTCGATACGTATATAAATAGGATAACATGGTTCCAACTGATATCGTATGTGCTACTTTTGTAGAAACCAAAAATAAAATAGCCAACATTTTTTTTAGGTTCGTCACAATTTAAACACGATAAACAGCCCTAAATTAGCTAGTAACATAGGAACAATAAATGTGAGCAAAAGCATTCCTCTTTAGGAATATATTTAAACGCTTGTGAGATCCATTAAGAATAAATGTGAGAAAAAGCGTCCATGAAGAAATTCCTAAAATTGCCCCATGTTTCCGCTACTAAACAGCCCTTAGGTTTATATGTTTACTTTATCTTTCTGGTATTTATGATCATCGGAGTTGAATTAATGATATCATGACAGGTTGAGTTGATTTGGATGGTTCAGCAGACGGATACTAAGTTTAGTGAATACGTTCTGGCAAATACGGAAACTGGTATTTCAAAGAACGATAAGAAGACAGCTTTGAGAGATTTGCAAAATGAGAATAGGAATATGGTGCCGAAATCAGATGGATGCGCTCTTTTGAAAGAGAATCGGACTGGTGTTGAAGCGGTGAAGGTTTCAGGCGTTAAACGACCGCATCCAGAGTCTACAATGAGAACGACACCTCAACAACAGACGACTACTGCTAGTAGTAGCGGGCCTCTTGTTTATGTCCGTAGGAAGACAGAATCAGATCAACATAAAAACAACACCTGTAACAAAGCAAATGACGAAGTTAAGAAATCACATGATCGCGACGAAAAGAATATTGAAAAATGTCCGAAGAACGATTCTACAGTATGTATTGACAAAGCTATACCTGAGCCGAAGACTTCTGAAGGCGTTTCGTCTACAACACCTTTAGCGACACTTGATACTGGGAAGTCGAATATCACATCACCTGTAGCTGATTCGAGTCGTGTTCAACTGGACAATGCAAAGGGATTAAGTTTGCAGCATTGGGGAGAACGTTTTGAACGATTGCAGAATCTTTTAAAGACTCTAGATCTGTCGAAGCAAGATGATTATTGCCAGAGTATGTGCTTCCATCTGGAATTTTATGTTTGTGTTTTTTTACCAGTGTATTCTAACACCCTTTATTGTTTAACCCCATTTGTCAGTGCTTCGGACCTTGTCCTCAGTTGGGCTTAGTAAAATTGCGGTTGAACTAGAAAAGAGATCAATTCAGCTTTCATTGGAGGAAGGTAATATTCAAATTTAGCCTTTATTCTTAACATTTGATACTCTTTCTTTGCTAGATTGCTTTATACTTCTCTGTGACATGAGATTTTTCTTAAGAGAATACGTTGTTTTAGTCGTAGGTGACCCTCTTGCACACGTAATTAGAAATACGCTAGGAGTTACGCGATCTAGTCACATTTTCACTTTAAGTATTTTGAGGATCCACAAGTCATCAGTCTACATTTTTCCTTATTAATCAAGATACCAACCTAAGATACGTGTTATTGATATATAGATTATCTAAGGAACATTCAAGTATTCAAGAATCTTTCCCGAGTAGGGCTGAGCAACGGGTCAAAACCGAACCGACCAAACCCGGCACGATCCGAAAACCGATTAAGGGTAAACCATGAACCGAGAACCGAACCGAGTAAAACCGGAACCGAACCGAATAAGGTTGGTTCGGGTCGTTTTAGCTAGTTCGAACTGAATAGGTGTGTTTTGACCCGAACCAAACCGAACCGAGTAAAACCGAAATAGTTATACAAAACCAAAAACCGAAACGAATAAGGTCGGGGTCGATTCGGTCCGGTTTCTCTTACATGTATCGCACTTCAAATGTCTTCTCATACTGTACATACGAGTAAATTCTTAAGCTTTGCATGTTAGTGAGATATCATCAGTCTTACGCTTTACAGTATAGACTACAAGTACCTAAAAGTGACCTTACTAGACACTAGACAGTAGACAGTGTCAACAATGTCTGAAATTTCATTCTCCTGAACAGTAAACATATCCTCACGGATGCATGGCTTGTCTACATTGGAGAAATACGGTACTTAACATGAATTGCTAACTGCATACCAATTAGTAGAAAGCTGACACAAAGAGCATGATCCATGGTATAGTACCAAGTTGACTAGTAGTATTGAAAACAGAAGCATGGTGTGTTATGTAGGCATCACATGGTGCATTATGTAATATCTGATGGAATACAAATGTCAGAATGTTCAGGAGCCAAATCTGTGGCATTAGGTGATATGTCGATCTTTCTCTTTTCCTTCTCGTAGTGTGATATGAGCAAGGAAGTTATCTAGAAGCATAGTTAAGGCTCAAAAGAAGCCGCTGAAGTTGCCTTGATTAGCACATCTTTATGCGAAGGACAGATACATCAGGAGTAGGACAATATCAACTCAAAGAGGAAACAGAAGCTTGACTTGAGGAGGGCATGATCAATCAAGATAAAGTACATTACTAGATTAGGACAATAATACAGGTATCCTTTTGTGATCTAGATTAACCAACAGAGAAATAATGATTTTTCTTATCATCTAATTTGCTTAAATTTGGTACGAAAACCATTACATTTAGAAATGCAACCAAAGGTTTTTGAGGTTAACAAGAGAAATGAACATAATAATACATGATAAGGTACTTGCCCTTTCAAAACATCTACAAGAACAGGACATAGTCAATCATCTGGTCTTTTAGAAATACACTTAATTGAGGAACTTGCTGTCTTAATTGCGCCCCCTCAAATGATAAAGAGCCTAATTATGAGTCAGCATTGTAGAGCCCACCTCCGGTGTTAGTTTATCTCTATACTAGTTCATTTTGTTAAGGGGTGAAAATACCTAATGGTGATAAATGCTTGTTTGTATCATCACCATGAATTGAGGTTTCAAAAGAACTTGTGTTCGGGTATTTTTACATTACCAAAAGTCAACAATGATGTAGAAAATTGGAGAACAGGATGGTGATGACACCCCCTAGATATGTAAAACAGGCAATGAACACGAATGTGTTCACCCATTTATGACATAAACTAGAAATAAACTCAGCCTAGAGGTTATGCAATCACAGGGGACTAATGACTTGCACATCAAGCATACTAACTTCAGCTAAATGTAGAGGTCAAAGTTCCCCTAACATAGGAAGACGCTAGGAGTCATGCGATTTAGTCACGTTTTCACTTGAAGTATATCTGANTCATCAATCAAGATAATCAAATCTAATCGTCTTACATTCTCTTTGTGAAAACACTGTAGTAATTTGCATTTGTGTTTCTAAATGCCATAATAGCACTTAGAAAATCAAATGTGAGCACTTTTTTTAAGGCTGATCCATATATACCCCACACCTCAAAACAACCTAAGAAATGGGTGTTATTGATATATAAATGATTTAAGAAAGATTCACAATCTTTCCCAAGATTCACTTCTGATCTGTTACATATATCTCACTCAAATGTCGTATCATACAGTACATACAAGTGAATTCTTAAGCTTTGCTTGTTAGTGAGATATCATCAGTCTTAAGCTTTACAGTATAGACTACAAGCACCTAAAAGTGACCTTACTAGTGTCAGCAATATCTGAAGTTTCATTCTCCTGAACGGTAGACATATCCTCATGGATGCATGGCTTGTCTCCATTCGAGAATATGGTAACTAGCATGACTTAGTTAACTGCATACCAGTTAGTAGAAAGATGACACAAAGAACATGATCCAAAATATAGTATGAACCAGTAGTGTTGGCAACAGAAGCCTGGTGTGTTATGTAATAAAAGCATAGTCATGGCATCACTTGGTGTATTATGTAACTTTGTTGAATCTGATGGAATACAAATGTCAGAATGTGCAGGGGCCAAACCCTGTAGCATTAGGTGATATATCGATCTTTCTCTACTTTAAGCAAGGAAGTTCTCTAGAAGGATAGTTAAGGGTCAAAACTCAAAAGAAGCCACTGAAGTTACCTTGATTAGCCCCTATTTATGCGAAAGACAGATACATCATGGGTAGGCGAATGTCGACTTTAGAGGTTTTTGAGGTTAATTCGAAAACCATTACATCTAGCAAATGCAACCAAAGGTTTTTGTGGTTAACACCAGAATTGAGCAAAATAATGCATAAGGTACTTACACTTTAAAAACATTCACGAGATATCACCATGAATTGAGGTTTCAAAGGTACTTCTTGTGTTAGTGGAAGCCTTTACATTACCAAAAGTCAACAAGGATAAAGAAAATTCGCAAATAAGAGGGTGATAAATAGATTTATACAAATCTAGAAAAATCATCAACAAGAATAATAAGACTCAAAAGGCCCAACAAGCTAGGTTGGCAAGCCTGAAACATCATATATGATACAAATCGTTAGTAACCAGACATTGTGAGAAGTTCTGCTAGTAATCTGCACCTTAGTAACCAGACATTGTGAACCACCAAATCATTTCATGTCTCTTCATTGTAGGTTAGTGAAGGGGACATGGAGCATAATGCGGGATATCCCGTGCTCAAACCCGCACATTGTGTTCTTTCTCTGTGGCTTACTTGATTTACCTCCCCTGGTGATGTCTGCGGGACCGGTGCTGTGGGGGCCCTCAGAGTGTGGGCTACCCTTTTCTCCAAGTCCTTTTCAGAACCTCGAACAAACCTCTCTTTTTTGGACTTTCAATCTCATATGGACTCATACAAAGATATACACACTGCACCCTAAGAAACAGTTGCTGAAATCAAACAAGAGAATATGAAACTTGAGGGCCAAAACAAAGACAATTGGATTTGGAAGAACCCAATTTCATATCTTTAGACCTTACTTCTTTCCTTGGATTGCTATAACATTAGAAGAGCCAAATGTTGGAATATTGGCACCTAAAGTCGGGTTCATGGTGCTCTGGTTGACGGACAGCTCTTTGGTTGTGTTTAAAGTGGTTTTTAGATTCAGATATAAATCTATATGGGTTTTAATTCATATGCTAGCGATGTAGTTGTTATTTTGTATGTAATTGATAGACCTTTATTTTCAGTTAGCTATTGAGCATTATATGAATGTATTATGCATACTCTTAACCATAATGAACACTTTATTGATCTTGCAGCAAGAGAGGTCCAACGCGCAAAACTTGTGGATGTGCTCGATAATTTTCCTAGAAATGCTGTGGAACACAAGTCAATGAAGTGAAGCCCTTTTAGTCTTTAGGTCAATTGTGCATGTTAACCAATCGCCATTGTAATATTCTGGTTAGCTCTTTCTGATCAACACCAATACCTACCTTACCGGACTCACTTGACCAATCTGTTTGTGTAGCTTCGCTAATGTTCTTTACTCCGTTAAATAATTGTAGATGCAATTGTCAATAGTTACTATCTTTTTATTTTTATTTTTATTTTTATTTTTATTCTCCAGAAATTATCCTTTCTTGTTTGTTGCTTTGTTCCAGACTTTCTTGTTCAATATACTTCAAATGTAAATAATGAATTACTTAACTGGTCAAATGAAATAATTTTAACTTTTAGGGGGGTCAATGTAATTTTTACATCAGATAAAAAACATGAAGCGAAAATTTAGGACCAATGTAATCACGTTCAGTAAATTAATTTTCCAAAACTAAAACATCAACGTGCATAATGACATGTACTTGATGTAGTAAATACTGTAAACTGCTCTTAATTTGAGTATTTATGTTTTTGGATTAAGTCATTAATCAAATAACTGAAAATAACTGCCATAGTATGAGTAACCGTTTCCACTAACCACCTCTCTATATAACAACCCAGTCTCCCATTTCTTAAACTTTTTTCGTTTCTCAATCTGTTATAAAGATGAACCAAGATATGATCATGGGTGGTGGTACTGAGAGCACTTCATCAGATATGCAAATCTGGCCATCTTCTGCGGATGGTCACGAGATTTTCCGCTCGAGTGTCCACTTTTCCGACGTTCGTCCAATCACTACAATACATCCTACCCATCAACAGAATGTAAAAAAGAAACGAACAAAGATGATGAGGGTGCCGAACGAGAAGACTGTTGTTGGTGGTAGTTCGAGTTCAAGCAAGCCCAAGTATACCAAGAAACCAGACCCTAATGCTCCGAAGATAACTACTCCCTGTACTGAATGCGGAAAGGTGTTTTGGTCATGGAAGGCCCTTTTTGGTCACATGCGTTGCCACCCTGAGAGGACGTGGCGTGGGATTAATCCGCCATCTAATGTGTACACCCCACCCCCGATGCTTATGGTGGCAGATCATGGTGGTGATTCGACTGTTGTGACGACTGATGAAGAGCGGTATGTGGCGTCGTGCTTGTTGATGCTGGCCAATGGTCCAACGCGAATAGGTGGTTATGAAGAGATGGGTCAACCAGGGGTTTTCGAGTGCACAAGTTGCAAGAAGGTGTTTGGGTCCCACCAGGCTTTAGGGGGTCACAGGGCGAGTCACAAGAATGTAAAGGGGTGTTTTGCGATAACGAGAAAGGAAGGAGAGTTGGAGGGTGATTCTGACAGAAACTGTGAAGGAGAAAACATCAATACGATGATGACGATTACGGGTAGTAGTAGTGAACACAAGTGTAGTATTTGCTCAAAAGTGTTTTCAAGCGGGCAAGCGCTTGGTGGGCATAAGAGGTGCCACTGGGAGAAAGAAGATTCCGTTGTACAAGCTGCTTCAACATCAGCAGTCTCACAGGGTCGGTGTAATCTCGATTTGTTGTGTAGGTTGGATCAGAATGTGCCTGCACCTCGAGAGGATCATTATCCAATTGGTTCAGATGTAGGTCTGGATTTAAGATTAGGACTTTGATAGAGTAAAAAACTCAACGGTACTCAATCCCGTCTTCCACGGGGTATGGAGCATTCCTCTTCAACATAGGACTTTGTTACAGTACTGTCATATTATCATGTATAACTAGTTGTGTTACTTTGTTACTGCAGTTGGAAATGTTCATATAATAGTAATGGTATAGTAATGGATTCGATAATATTGATTGCTTCCATCTGATATCTGTTGGCAATGGGTTCATCTCCTGTTGATATGAATGAGAGGACCTTTAAAAGTCAATGTTGATATAAAAGATTGTACCTTTTTAGGTCGATGCGATGCTAGATATGTCCATGGTATCAAATGCATAACGGCTACTGTAGTATACAAAAATGAAAGTAGAAACTTGTAGTTTGTGATAATCGTTATACACGAGGCGACTTATTCAATCTGCTTATAAAGACAAGTAGATTTTATGAATGTAATCTATATAATGCCAGACTGGCACATTACATACTAACTCTTACAATCATATAGATTGCATTCATTTTGTCTTTCATAAACTCAAAGTGCCAGACTGTTAATGGTGCATGTTTTAGTTCACAAGTACCTCTTAATTTATTAACTAATTAAGTACTAGTAGTTAACAGACATCGTTGATTCGACTTCAACTTGTTAAATGATCATGAACCATGAGATCCTTTATGTTTACAATAGATTAAGATATTGAGGCTTGTCTAGACATTCGATACATAGTTTGAGAGCTTCTTAGACGCTTTTCCAATAGAAAGCTAGTTGGTGATATCTTGGTATGGTTCCCTCGATATTTCATAGTTCCCTTGACTTGGTATGGTTTGCGTTGCCTCTTCATTTCTTTTTCTTTCGGGCACAAATAGATACTGGCAATGCAAACGCCATCCGACTTGGTATGCTCACTCGTATCATAACTAAGAAGGAATGAACATGTTCCTCCATGGAGAAACACGTCTTTTGTTAGGAAGTTGTAGTTCGGGAAATTAACATTTTGAATGACAAACATGGATTAAAAGACAACATGTTTATACAAGGTCCAGGCCCATTATTTTTTGAGTCCATCACAACTTCATGTATAAGAAATTACATCAGATGTTTTTGAAGCTTTTCTTATAAGATTAAAAGTATGTTTATATTAAGAACTCCTGATTACTTTACGACATTGGCCGCTGCCAACACAATTAGTCGCAAATTGGTTAACAAACACAATAAATAAACTGGTTGGAGTATCCTATTGAAACGATACTTATGAGGCGGCCCAAAAAGTGTAAATTGTGCACTTGACCTTCATTTAAAAAGAGAGCCACATTTTTTTTGTCTTACATATACATACATTAGAAATTAAACATATATAAGCCATAACATAATGTTTACATGCTACTTCTCTTTATTTTATGAGTGTAATAAGGCTTATTTGTTCTTAGAGCACTTGGTATCAGGGACGGAGCTTGAGCAATGTTATTGGAGGGGCCGAAATNTAATCTCCTGTTGATATGAACAAGAGGACCTTTAAAAGTCAATGTTGATATAAAGGATTGTACCTTTTTAGGTCCATGCGATGGTAGATAAGTCCATGGTATCAAATGCATAACGCGCGGCTACTGTAAGATGAAAGTAGGAACTTGTAGTTTGTGATAATCGTTATACACAGAGGCTAAGTTATTCAATCTGCTTATAAAGACAAGTAGATTACATGTATGTAATATTGTAATCTATATAATGCCAGACTGGCACGTTATATACTTACTCTTACAATCATATAGATTGCATTCATTTTGTCTTTCAAAAACTCAAAATGGTGCATGTTTTAGTTCATAAGTATCTCTTAATTTATTAACTAATTAAGTAGTTAACAGACATCCTTGATTTGACTTCAACTTGTTAAATGATCATGAACCATGAGATCCTTTATGTTTACAATAGATTAAGATATTGAGGCTTGTCTAGACATTCGATACATAGTTTGAGAGCTTCTTAGACGCTTTTCCAATAGAAAGGTAGTTGGTGATATCTTGGTATGGTTCCCTCGATATTTCATAGTTCCCTTGACTTGGTATGGTTTGCGTTGCCTCTTCATTTCTTTTTCTTTCGGGCACAGATAGATACTGGCAATGCAAACGCCATCCGACTTGGTATGCTCACTCGTATCATAACTAAGAAGGAATGAACATGTTCCTCCATGGAGAAACACGTCTTTTGTTAGGAAGTTGTAGTTTGGGAAATTAACATTTTGAATGACAAACATGGATTAAAAGACAACATGTTTATACAAGGTCCAGGCCCATTATTTTTTGAGTCCATCACAACTTCATGTATAAGAAATTACATCAGATGTTTTTGAAGCTTTTCTTATAAGATTAAAAGTATGTTTATATTAAGAACTCCTGATTACTTTACGACATTGGCCGCTGCCAACACAATTAGTCGCAAATTGGTTAACAAACACAATAAATAAACTGGTTGGAGTATCCTATTGAAACGATACTTATGAGGCGGCCCAAAAAGTGTAAATTGTGCACTTGACTTTCATTTAAAAAGAGCCACATTTTTTTTGTCTTGCATATACATACATTAGAAATTAAACATATATAAGCCATAACATAATGTTTACATGCTACTTCTCTTTATTTTATGAGTGTAATAAGGATTATTTGTTCTTAGAGCACTTGGTATCAGGGACAGAGCTTGAGCAATGTTATTGGAGGGGCCGAAAATGTAGTCGTAACAATTTTGAGGGGGCAAACCTATAATTATTCTACATTTTATACTATTTTTTTTAGAAATTATATACAAAACTACAAAAAATAAGGCTTAGTGGTCCTAGATTTGGGGGGGCCACAACCCCCTCTTGCCCCTAGTAAGCTCCGTCCATGCTTGGTATCATGACATTGATTTATGCCATATCTTAGCGCCACGTCAGTGCCTAGAGGTGCAAATAAATCGGTTTTTTCCGGTTTTCGGTTTTAGAAAAACCGGTTTTAAAAAAACCCGTTTTTCTAATAACCAGTTTCGGTTCGGTTTCGGTTTTTCGGAATCGGTTTTCTTCGGTTATAAATGTTCGGAATCGGGTTTTCCCGGTTATAGATTTTCGGAATCGGTTTTCTTATCGGTTTTTTACCGGTTCGTTTTTTTCGGTTATAAATGTTCGGATTCAGATTTTTTATCGGTTATTTACCGGTTCATGTTTTTCCGGTTCATTTTTTCCGGAATTTTACTAAAAACTTCAAACATTTATTTAATAAACTTGTTAATTATCAAAAATATAATTAAACAATATTCTTATAACTTTTATTTAAACAATACAATTATACAATCATAACTTTTATTATAACGGACCTATTTTAATTAAGAAGTTTATCATTAAAAGCATGTAAAGTTGCTCGTTGTCGTAATATATTTTCAAACATTATGCAAGTAGAATTCCACCTAGTATTATTATCAAAGTAAGGTCCTAGGGTACTACCCTGGACTTTTTAATATAAATACCCTTTAATAATTATTTTATTTCATTTCTACACACAAAAACACACACACTAATACTCTCTCTACAAAATCTTCTCCCACCTCTCTCTCTCTCTATCACCGTCGGCCACCACCAACGTCCGGTCGCCGGAAAAATTTTCCGGCCACTTTTATTTTATTACACCAAAAGATAGATCGGGACGTGCTCGTTCCGGAAGTACAAGCCGATTTAATCAAAACCACCCCGAACCCCTCCAACCACCACTAGCCGCCGCCCCTTGCACCACCATCAACACCACCACGAGCCACCACCTCCCTCCTCCTCTTTTTCTTTTTCTTTTCTTGCTCAGTAAAACATCCAAACGCACCCTATTTGTTATTTTTTTTATTTTTATAAAACCCTAAATATTAAAAATATTACTTTCGAAATAAAATAGTAAAAATAATTATTTTTCCGAAAATCTTTTATTATATCCGAATATTTTTATAAAATTTTTACATTTTTATTTATTTTATTTATATATACCGAAAATATATGTAT
>LBNU01033333.1:84732-100293 GCA_014162995.1 Artemisia annua
TAAGGATCCAGTGAGAAGAAAACTTAAAATGAGAAGAATGAGAAATAACTATAACCGCATATTTGAGATGCATCGACTTGAATTAGATGCATCTCTATTCATTTTGATGCATCACAATTAGTTTCGAAAGTGATTTTGAAGTGAAAACGATCCAAAGTGGTACTAGCAACAAATTTGACCCGCAGAGAACGAAAAATACATATGATTCGTCTAATTTAATGAAATGCATCTAATATATGTATATGCATCTAATTTTTTGCTAAAAAATATATTATGATGCATCTAAAATATTAGGAATGCATATAATTCAAATTGATGCATATTTAATGTGTAGTTATAGTTATTTCTCATTCTTCTTATTTTAAGGATTCTTCTCATTTGATCCTTAGTCTATATTTTCTAACCATCCCCACTTATATATACCCATAATCCTATATAACTCAAATCCATCATCAAATTTGGTGAATTATTGACCAAAACAAGAATGATAACAGACACCAATCAGTGGCGGCGATTAGTATGTGTAAGTGGTGCAACCGCACAGGGCCCCTCGTTGTAAGGGGCGTCCAATTTAGTATACATCCATTAATATTTATAGTTTTATACATATCTAAGTATATAATGTTTTGAATTTCTAGTGTCTTTGTTAAATATTATCAAAGTTGAATTTTTAATTTTTTTGCGTAATATCAAAGAACTTTTTATTTTCAAAAATAATTAATTTTTTCGTGATTTATGGGAGTCTCATTCGTGATTTCGCATCGGGCCACCCAAATCAATAGGACGGCCCTGACACCAATTAAGGGGAAGATTCTAAAAACAATATCCTTTTTTTTAGTTCTTTCGCTAAACATGAGACACGTATACATATTATCAACAATATTAACTTAGCTGATTTTCACACCAAACTATAAATCAACCTAGAGAAACATATACAAGAAAGTTACATCATGATAAATTGTCTTTAATACAACTCTTCGACTCATCAATCGACATAGTTATTTGCCTTCGTATTATTTCATTATCCAAATGTAAACATTGTCTATATGTCTTGTAACAGAACTCGAACAATTCAACACATTGGTATGAATTTGTATTAATTAGTACTAATAGAAGTTTGAATAGTAAAAGCTATTAATAATATTAGATGCAAGTGTATATGGAGCATTGGAGCGTACTTTGCACTTTTGTTCTTCCTTATGTGATGTTAGTCTTATAACAAAAGTGTTAAGTTTTATACTAAAATTGATTAGCATTATGCATTGTTTGATATATTCTTCAAAAACTACAACCGAAACAATAAATTTTAAAAACAAAAAAGTAATCTGTCGTACCTTTTTAGAGTTGCAAAACCATTTGATGGTCTTTTTGGTTATTTGCAATAAAATGACATAAAAGCCATGTCACTTAAAACCACAACGATCTTTGCAGATGTGATAACCCAACGATCGCTGGGAAACGAGTCATCCAACATTCCAACCTTAAATAAGTAACAACTACTGTTTTCATTAGGTTTTAAATTGTATATCTTTTAGTGAAAAAAGAAAAAAATGACACTTTTGTTTTACTTTTCTTTTTGTTATATCTTAAAATAAAAACATTAATCAATCACATAGAGTCACATTTAAAATACTATTTCTTTTAAATTTCATTTAGTTTTATTTAATTTTATTTCCATCAAAATTCAAAATCTTAAAAGAGAAAGAACTTCACTAAGAAACATAAAGTAATTGGTAATTTTCTTAATTAAACTAATTAGGAGTAGTAATTATAAAGTGGTAAAGATGTTTATGTGCAAAGGAAAAAAGTTTATGCATATCTTATGCTTGTAATTTATTATTATTATTATTATTATTATTATTATTATTATTATTATTATTATTATTATTATTATTATTATTATTATTATTATTATTATTATTATTATTATTATTATTATTATTTTAAAACGACTCCACACTTGAAATCCGATCCCCGAGTTAAATCATCCAAACGGGCAGCGGGGCAGGCCTCGGGACCCGAACAACTAGGAGCGACCCGCGAAGGAAAACCTCTAAAACTTACGGCTTCGCACTAAGATGAAAATCCGGATTTTCTTTGTCACTTGCGAGACTCGAACCCGGGTAAAACCCCTCCCCAAACTCTTAGAGCAAGGTTTATTAATCTTTTATACAATAAAAGAAACTATTATTCGAAAGCATTTAAACAAAAATTTATATTTGAGAAAACTCAATTAGACTAATTAACAGGAGAGCACATTATATTATATCTCTATACTAACCGTTGGGCTTTAGGGCCCTTTTTTTTTGGCCAACCCGCCCCATCCAAACGCATTATACAAACTCGTGTGACATAAGCGACCCGTCCCTGTTCCCTTCTCCTCACAATCGCTATTTATCTTTTGGATCCGAACCTCCACCTCCGAACAATAAATCCACCGGAGTTTCACGCTTACCTAATCCGAAAACATGGATCTTTTGGCAACTACAGTTGCCTGTGAGGGGGTGTACAGTAATACCAATAGTGATATTATTTTTTTATTCCTTTTGTGGTTCTCAACTGGCCATGTGTTATGGTTGCATCTAGAATTCCATTTACAGCCACATCTTTGAGTTAGGTGATCTGATAAACTCATATGTGTTTCATTTTGTGGTCAGAAAGCAAAAAAAAACCCATCGTCATTGTAATAAGGTTTGGAATCGTTGTTATTATTATTATTTTTTATTTATTTTTTTCTGTTTTTGTGGGTATTTGTTAGTTTCTGATGTTGGATTTAGGGTTTAGGTTAGCTAAATTGTGATTATTGTTATTGTTGTCATGCTTTATGCAAGTAGATTAAAATCCTTACTTTAGGATTGCAAAAATTTCAGGGGTTTACCATTTGTCACTTTAAGGTTTTAAATCATTGTATCACTTTAGGGTCACAACAACTACTTTCATCATCTTGATCTGCATTGTGTGACGAAATAATTCTTCTTATTCGGTCTTGATACTTTGTTGATGTTAGATTCATGAGTTAAGTTGTTTTATTTGATTTGTTGATGTTAGATGCCCATCAGATCGGATCTATTTGGTTTTTGCAGCTATGTTTGGAACTACTTGGTTTACCTGGGCGGTGACGCTCATGGTGTGATTGCAGCCATGGTGGGTGTTTGCCAACGCTATGGTTGCCGCCCATGACTGGTATTTGGTTTTTGCGCCCATGTTTTTTGAGGTTATGTTTGCAAACCCATATCTTGGCTTGCAGATTATAAGCCATTGGATATGTTTGCTAGGTTTCTTTTCAGCCCGCCTTTTCAAAAAGAAACAATAGGCTAAACCTGACGTTGTACCTATTTCGAAAAGACAACACAATAAGGCATCGTGTGTATTGCTTTGCTCCCATGGCGGACTTTAGATCCGTTGAGCCTGTTTGTTTTAAAATTTTGAGCCTGATAGAGGAATGGTTTTCGGTGTTTGCCATCGTTTTTTTATTTACTGTTTAGGTAAGCGTTGTTTGCCAAAAACCGTATCTTGGCATGGCAGCCACGCGGTTGCAGCCATGGCGGGTTTTGGGTACCACTTCCACAATTGTCGGCCTCATCCTCCTTATGTGGATCTTAACATAGTGGCCATGGTTCATATTAGAATCTCAGAAGGGAAGATCGGTTTAGAAAGAAAGTGAGTTATGGAGCCAGTTCTGGATCATGATGGGTGGAAGCGGCTCGTATCTTGGCGGGGCATCACGACGCCGTGTTTGCAGCCATGGCGGGTTGCCCGCTCTCTTATCCGGTTCCACACTCGCAATTCTGAACCAAACATTTTTGCATATAGTACTTTGCTTGTATTGGTTATAAAAGGCAATGATGAATTTCAACGATTTTAATTCAAGCCGTCGATCTCTGTGTTTTGGCGGGGCAAACTATTAAGTTTGCAGCCATGCTGGATGTATCCGGTTTTTGAGAATACTGATGAACGTGAGCCTCATGTTATGAACTGACAAAACAGTTTAAAAAAAATCCTTATAAAAATCGTGTTTTCATGCTCATTGTAACAAAGCGTAATTACGAAAAGTATCGGAAGAAGGCTTAGGATTATAGATATTGGGTTCGGTAATTGTAAGTGTCAAATTGCTTTCTGATTTCGCTTATTTCACTACATATATTGTTGTGCACGGGGTGGGTACGAGAAAGGTGTCTCAAAAGCGAACATTATGATTTGGTGAAAACAAGCAGCTTGAAATTGTTTTCCGAGACTTTATCAGTTTTCGATTAGCGGGTATAATAAGAAGTCTAAAGGCCGAAAAGACAATAACCTATTTTCGTTAAAGTAGTCATATTGAACCTCATTGTTTTGCACTTCAATTTGAGCCTGAAATTTACAGTCATACTGAACACATATGGGTGTTTGCACATGCTTTTTAGTGCTTCATGACAATATCATTCTATTATGTTGTATAAGTATCATTATATTTGCTTATATGGTCTCAGGAACTGCACTTGCTGCTCAAGAAGGAACCTGCAACATCATTGGCATCCTCCACAACAACTCAAATGGTATGCTATGACTATGTGAAAATCAGATTGCTAATCTCTTTAGCACCTATTATACTTACAATGATATATTAATTTGTTAATGTCAGGGTTGTGCTGAAGACGTGTAAAAAAATCAAAGAAAGTAACTGGAAATAAAACTGATTTGACAGATGGTTTAACACATGATTACTCTTTGGTACCTCAATAAGAAGACTATTGTTATCAAAACCTAAACGGGGCACGCTCTTCCAATCATGGTACTACTTTTAGCCTTTTGCTAATTTCGTTTGTATACTATGTTTGGAAGAAAGAAAAAAAAAGAAAAAAAGCAAAAAAAAAAAAAAAAGAAAAAAAAAGTGTTTGTTTTAGTGTGCTTACTGGGCTTATGAGCTTATGTATATTTGATAAGCTGATAAGCCGAAAAAGATGATCTTATCAGCTATTTCCAAATATATATAAGCCCAGTAAATAAGCTAAACAAAAAAACACCCCTCATTATGCTACTGTTTACTTTTTGCTGCAATTCCCATCTCAAGATTTTTATCACTTAAAATGTTTTTTTTGGCAGAACTGACGTATCAAGAGAAAACATAGACTGTTTGCATCATGTGATGCAGCTCCCGGAAGATTGGTTAAGTTGCTTGGTGTACGTGATCTTCTTCATCCAAGGCTGAGGCTACAAAACTTTTCACCTATATATAATGTATCTCAAGAGTTTGTGACTGCAACGGAGAAGGAACCAGATCAGGTTGCACATCTATTTTAAGAGTTATATCTGATTATCAGGTTTTTAAGTTGCACATATGGGTATAAAAGAACAGATTATGATTACCGGGTTAGCATTTAAGATGTAACTATAGCAATACTGATTCTGATTATTCAACACGCATTCTTGAGTATTTTAAAAGTGGGGGCTTTTGTTTTTTTTTTGTTTTTTTTTGTTTTTTTTTTGTTGTTGTTGTTATCAGTTTGTTTTCTACATTTGCAGCTTCGCGCTTCTATGTTTCTAGATTTAGTTGCTCTTAGTACTTAAACCAATGATTTATTTTATCAACTGCTCTTTCATTACTAAGTAATTGGTTTATGTGTTGCCTAGGAACCTTTACAGGAAGGTGGCTGCACTTCATCTTGGAAGGCCTAGAACCAAGCTCACCAAGGATCGGTCTGACTACCTCAGCATTCCTATTGAAGCTCCTAACAAGCCTACTGCCTGCAGTTACTAATCGAAGAAGATATCTACTTTTGCACAAGACTTTGAAAAAAATGTGATGCATTTGAAGAAAGCAGGACTCTAGAAGAAGACCTGTGACTACAGGTGGCTGGAAACGCGTGACACAAACGGCCTTGCAAATGTGTCGTGACACCAGGTAGTACCTATGATCCACAAATAGGACACTTTCTGTAAAGTTTTAGGTTGTTTAATAAAATTCTACAACCAAAAATATCGATATGCTTGCATTCTGTCTGATTAGAACCTCTGTGTTAACTAGATTTATTGCGTAACCGGAATTCTTATGCATTACTGATTGGTAAAATAGCTTGATGTAGGGCTTGTTTGGATAGCTTATTGTAACAACTAATTAACCTTGGATCATGCTTATTAGGGGTTGTTTTAATAGCTAATTTCAGTAGCTAATTAGCCTTAAACTGTTGTTATCAGGGGTTGTTAGGATAACTTATTCTACCATCTAATAAAACATTGACCTGCGCATTCCAACCTCTCTTAATAGTGTGTTTAATCCGGGGCTATTTGGATACCCATTTCACCATCTTATTACCCATGTCCTGTTTTGTTAAATATGTTTCATTCATTTGGTTCAAGTGTTTTGAGATGGGCTGAGTTTGATAAACCGTAAGCTAAATATGATTAAAAAGAATCAAGATTGTACACTAATAAGTTAACATGTTCTAAGAAAGCAATAAAAGTTTTGTTTTGTGTAATATGGAATACATTTTGGACGACTTTTAACCCATTTGACTGTTTATTAGTTCAACCGTTTGATAATATGTTGAAAACATAATTCCTATTTTTCTATTCTGATTTTCATGAAATTATGATACCCTGCAGATCCATAAATGCAACAGCAAATAATCAAATGTATATTGGTTGTTCAAGCATCATCTGAGATTTTGCTGCTGGTACAGCTTCTTGCACAACATTGAATAAATGCATCATGCAGTTACGTTTTGTAACACCCCCAAAATCTGGTTTAGCGGAAGCATACATGTTTAGGTGCTACTAAATTGGTATCACAACACAAAGTACAAAGAATAGTTTTCATTTCATTTATTTAGAATGAAAGTTGTTATCAAAAGTATTTAGTTTACATGATATCAAAGAAGTGCGGAAATAGGCCCATAGGATAATTAAAGCGGTCCCAATTAGTTTATCAGAGTCATCTATGACCATGCCATGCCATGCCAAAGCCTCCAACAGTAAGTTATCGCTTTAAACCTGAAAATACATGCTAAAATGTCAACACGAGGTTGGTGAGTTCATAGGTTCGTATAAATAGCAATTCATTATAAAAGAAACGTGAGTTCGATAAAAGCTTGGTGACCATTGTGTCGCGTACAATGTCATAAAATGAGGTTCACTTTCAAGTAAATGCAGTAATGTGGACCACAAGGTTTAATGTTTGCTTGACCGTTACATTCGGTTATGATCACATATGAACTGACCGTTACATTCAGTCACGTATGTACATAGCAAGTTGGCCAGTTCATTTGCCAGGTTGGCCAGTTCATTTGCCAGGTTGGCCAGTTCATTTGGCTTAGCCGGTTCATTTGCTTATGCAGGTATAATCGTTTAAAGTACTTGTGTCCGTATGTAAAGTAGTCACGTGTGTAACAGATAAACACAGAATGCATTCAAATAACCAAATCAAGTATTCAGTCAAACAGCAAAGTTTGCGTAAACAATTCGCGTATCCAAGTAAACAAGCATTGAGTTTAGTTAAAAACGAGCATGTATTCTCCCCCAAAACAGTTATAAAACGAGTAAAAATAGGGGGTCATGAACTCACCTCAATAATAGAAATCTGCTAGTCAACAAACAACAAGATGCAACCGCTCCGACACGCGACCTAGGTAAGTATGGTAAGTCTTAGTACAACGTTTGTGTTTTAAGTGTTTTGACTCTTTTGAAAAGGTTTTTATGTGTGACCATGTGCTCGTGTATTTCTTGCTTGTTGTGTGGTACGTACATTTCAAAAGTAGTTTATTAGAAAGCACTTGGCGTTGGCTCGTGGTGATAGTGAATGGTGTGAGAGTGCATAACGGAACATCCGTGTATTATATTCTTCGTTGTAATACGTAAGTGATATATATACATATAGCACATATATATATTAAGTGTAATAATAGTAATTATGTATTTAATTAATTAAGTTTATAACTAATTAAATATACTTGAGAAATCCTTATAACAATAAGTTTGTGAGGAAATATTATATTATAAATAATTTTTATTATTTATAATATATTTAAATATTAGTACTTAAAATAAATACATTTGTATTTAGAAAAACTATATAAATGGAAGTATTTTTGTAAAATACTCTAAGTGTTATAATTTTTAGAAATTTGGGCATGACTCGTTCGTTTGTTCAACGTTTCCATTTTCCTCAAATGTTGCAATTTCTCAAATAAACCACTTGTCACTTTATTTGTAAAATTTAGTACGTAATAACTATATTATTCGTTATTAATATAGTTATCGATATAATTTGTTCTACGTCACAAAAATAATCACCGTGAGTTCAAATATGTGTAAAAACTCATTTTCGTCACCCGAAATATTTATTGGGTCGAAATTCCATTATTGGGCCCGTTAACCCAATATTAGCCCAAAATCATTTAACCCGGTTTAAATTACGTTTTATGTATCGTTATATATCGAAATTAATTTCTACACGTCCGATAATAATTTTTGGTCAAAAAGTCAAAGTTGGAAAAATGTTCATTGGGCTCGGCCCAACTGCCAACGAGAACCATATTGGGCTCAAAATATTCACTTGGCCCAAAACTAATTTTAGTGTTTATATTTATATAACTTTATATATTTAAACATAATTAACACTTTTAATTATGTTTACTTCTCAAAATATCAAGTTTGGTCAAAATTATTTTTATCTAACTAAAAATAATGTATGTCGACCCAAAATAATTAATTTCACCAAAAATTGTATTTTTAACTAATTATTTATAATTAGTTACGGTTAATTCGATATATAATCAATTATAATCTTACAAGCAAAACTTCCACCAATTCACCACTTGAGCCAAAATTTTATGTTTTTCAAAACCCCAATAATCTCTTATTTTTATATAAGCCGAATTATATATATACACATATAAGTGTATATATCGTCTTAAATTCGCGTAATTAGTGTAAATCACATTTGTACCACCAAATTAGTACCACAAGCAACAAGTTTTACCACACAAGCAAGAAATATACATATTAACTCATAGCATTAAATGTGGTCGAATGCAAACCCAATATGTATATAGTTGTCAACTTAACAAAACATATACATTTAGCACTTGGTAACATCTTAGATCATCATAAAAACATGAAATAAACAAGATTGAAAAGTTTTGATGAAACCTTACAATGGGTGTGTTTTAACGTGGCTAGGAGGAACAAGGAAGACCCAATTTACTTCAAATTTTACCCAAATCACCTTATGTATAACCCAAACTCTTGATTTAACACCCAAATATAACTTGATCTTCAAAAATTATGTATGAAATGTGTATGTGTGTGTGTGGCCGGTTAGGGAGCAAGAAGAAGAAGAAAAAATGAGTTGGTAAAGTGAAATGGGGAGGGTTAGTTGTATATAGGATATTAGATTTGGTTTTTAGGGTGTTTAGTGGATAATAGGGTGTTTTGTGGGTAAAAGAGTATTTTGCATGTGTGTATATGTGTTTGGTTATGTGTGGCCGGCTAGGAGGTATCCAAGGGAGGTGAGGAAGTGAAATTTTACCCCTCGTTAGTATATCGTGTGTCGGTTTAAGATTAAATGCAACCGTTACGTCCCGGTTTGACGTTTTTGGACACGTATACGTAAAATAAAGTTTTTAGCCATGATTTTGTCATAAATGTAATAAAATGAGTTTACTGACTCAAAAATATATTTACTTGACCTTTACCATAATTACTGTGGTGTCGGTTCGCGTGCGGCGTTGTTTTTCAGAAAATTGTGAGAAACTCTCAGTAAATTACGAAACTTGTCAGTAACTATCCAAAATGGATTAATTTGTGTTTACTGAAAAAAATAAACTTTTTCAGTATTGACTGTAAGCTACAGTGTGCAGGACAGCTCCCGAAAACAAGCAGAAACATGCAGAAGTGTGAAAAAATGCATATAATGTTTAAAGTAAGTATAATAAATAGAAATTTATTATAAAATTAATTTATGAAAAATACCATTTGTCACACGTTTTGTGCGTGAAGAACAAGAAAAAAGGATTCATGCTGCTGCGTCAAAGACATCGACAAAGATGAGGTCAATTACTTAGTTATATGTCGTGTGCTTTTAAGTCTTTATCACTACAAATAATGTCAAATCTTATTGATACATTGTTATAAGTCTCTCATGCCGTTGAATGGACCACGGGCTTCAAAGTTTCTGTACACCAACTTTTCAATTCGAGTGCACAAAAGCATACTCTGACGCAACGTTTCTATACAAACTTTGTTGCCAATCTGTTTTGGCTAACTTGCATATACAAACACCCCGCGGCAACGCGCGGGGTTTCCCACCTCGTTTTTGCTACATGGTAAAACTGAGTCTCATGATTAGCCATTAAAAGTCAACATTAAATTATATTTTCTTTCATAATTTACTCAGATTAATTTTTTAGAACAAAAAATAAAATACAAAAGACCTTGAATTTTTTTTTTTTTTTTTTTTTTTTTTAAGACTAAACATTTAGGTGTAAAATAACTTTATGTTTGGATTAGTAGAATTAATTATCAATTCCAAAACTTAAGTCTAAATTTAATCTTATGAACTTAAGTGTAAAATTCTTAGTTTAAATAATTTATAGTAAGTTCATAAATTCAATAATTAATTAAGTACTCTATATGTTTTAAACTTTTAAAAAGAACAACTTTCGTTGTTGTCGTTGTCGTTGTTGTTGTTGTTGTTGTTGTTGTTGTTGTTATTATTATTATTATTATTATTATTATTATTTATTTATTTATTTATTTTTAATAAAACATCACTTTATTAGAAACTTTTAAGATTTTAGTGGGGAGCCGAGATAATAACTCTTATTATTATTATTATTATTATTATTATTATTATTATTATTATTATTATTATTATTATTATTATTATTATTAAAAACTTATAGGATTTACAAGAAATTAGTGGGGAGCCGAAATACTACTTGAGCCCCCACCCTTTAGCTATAGCAAAGCTAATCCTATTAAATATATGAATAGCAGCACGTACCCTGATGTTTTGAATCACCGAGAACTTTCGGATTCGCTTCATTAAGGTCACCGCATCCTTCTCAAGTTCTTCAAAAGAAGAGAAAGAGAAGGGGTGAAAATCATATCCAATGTTCGCGCACTTAGCCTCATAGTTGATGCGTTTACGTTGTGCGGCATCAATTACCACACGAGCCGGTACAAAATCAACCATACCAATTTGTGTCAAGGGCGATGACCCTGTCAAATCAACACATACATCAAGTCCCCCGTCCCACGAGTAAAGCAATATGTCATCTGGACGTAAGGGTTTGCCCCTTTCTCAACTAAACCCATATCAACCTCTTTACAAGCCGAAATCCCCGACCGAGAACAGATGTTAACAAGAACATTGCGCACCACATTATGCTGATGTTTAATACAAAGAATACCAGCGCACGATATAATAGAGGAACACCAGTCGATAGCATATGCATAACACGCACCGGTAGGTCCTAGCATTTATAATCTATCCCACGGTTTATTGAGATATTCAAATGACTACACGAGATATGAAATTCAATTTTCTAAATGAAACGATCTTTATAATGTAGTTAGTTATTAAATTAAATTAACTTAACGCTAAAAATCCGTGTATGCAACCGGGAATATAACATATACAAATACAAAAATATTCATTAAATTTTAATTATGTTAGAATTTCGTGCGTAGCTCCGAAGCTAGTTTTTTTAAATAAAATAAAAATTATTTATATACTTAATTGATAATTAATAGATTTAATAATGGACATAATAGTATGATTTTAGCACGTATTGATTGATGAATACGACTCATGAAATATATTACCCGACACTTATTTAAAAATTAATAGGGTAACTTTATTTGTATTACGCTCAGTTTTTCAGTCTGAGTCGATTCGACCAGTTTCACCGGTTGAACTGTAACCCAATTAATTGTGTTTGGACATTTATACCCTCACAGTTACCCTTACACTTTCTCTCATGTAAGGGTATAAATGTCCAAACACAATTAATTTGAGTGTCCCAATCATTTGATGAAGTGTGTAAATCATCTCCTTTTGTGTAATAGTGTAAAATCACGTGGAGCGCGAATAACTCGCAAATAACCCCCACTGCATCTAACATTTTAAAAGCAGTCGTCAGCAACGCACTTATAGTTAATTAGCAAAAGGTTAGATCTCTTAAAAGGAACAAACGCGGCAAAATGGGAAAGAAAATAGGAAAAGGGCGTGGACTCTCCACGTTCTCGAAGGGTTTAACTCAAAAAGTGGTATCTTTAAACTACGTCAGCCAAATAACTTTCATATTCACCCCTTCAAGAATGCAAAACACCACATTCTTCCCCTATTTTCTAAAGCACATGTACATTAATTATTTCATTTCATTACATCAGCTTTACAGGCTTCTATCTATGTTAGACTTCTGGGAACAATATATTTTTTATACTAGTAGTACAAGGATTTCTTGTTTTATGTTGCGTGCTTTTATAAGCTTCAAGTGTTGGGCCATAAGTATCATTCCACTATTGTTTTTAGCTTAAACACGAAAGGATACATGAGTACTTGAGTAGTTCATTGGAGGCGTTACATATATATGTTGCGTTATTTGGAACAATCTGATTTAGAAGTTGTAACTAATGTATTATTCATCTATCTTGCGTGTAGTCAAGTTATGGGTGTTTGCTATTCACCGCATACTAGAAGAGATGGAAACAACCGTCCTTTTCGTAGTAAGAAAACTTATGGCTCTTAATCGCGAAGAAATGAAAGGACAATTAAGGATATTCATGACCTATACTGCATCAAGAATCTTTAAACCTTTGGGAGGATCTAATGGCCACTTATCAAATAACACCAAAAGTGTTGCAATGTGCCAATGACGATTGCACGAAACTTGCATATACTTGTCACTTTCTTAAACTCTCCAAATTAATGGATCATGACAGACAATATATTGTTAAAATAATGTAGCTTAAATGAAGGATTTCATTTCTTAATTACTTATGTTGCTATCCTCGTGTTAACCCTTTGAAATCTGACACCTACCATCATCATCTTTCAATGACATTATTGTTAAGCATTTGAGATTTCAAGAAAAGAAAATGCAAAACCATCCACGTACTATACACTACTTTCAAATNTTGAGGCAAGAAAGGTGGATCGACAGGTGTGATACGCAGAGGCGCAAGACAAGGGAAATGCGCGCGCAGGAATGCATACTCAACTCCAACGAGACCTTATGGAGCATGTTTGGCAGAAACGTCTTCAACGCCAACAACAACATGAAGAAGAATATTCCGAAGACGACCAATAAGCAGTTGTAATTCGTATGGTTTAATTTCCTATGTTTCGGTTTTTTTCTTAATCGTTGTTATTGTTATTTTAAGTTTTTTTATATTTCGTATTGTAATGTTTAAGTTTTAATGTTATGTGGTTTATTAAATGAATTGTTGGTTTTAGTTTAGGGGTGAATATGAAAATAGTTGAGTTAAATCTGAGTTAAAGCTGAATTATTGTTGAGGGTGTTTTTTTCTGAGTTAAGGTTAAAGTGTTAAAGCTGATGTGGCGCTGACGTGACACTAAGTTAAGATATAACTCGTGTTATCATTGCAGATGCTATTATATGATGTTAGTGGACGACTTATAACAAAAATGTTAAGTTTTATACTTTCTAACATTCATTAGCATTATGCATTGTTTGATATATTCTTCAAAAATTACAACTGAAACAATAAATTTTGACAACAAAAAAGTAATCTCTCTTACCCTTTTAGAGTTGCAAAACCAATTGATGGTCTTTTTGGTTATTTGCAATAAAATGACATAAAAGCCACGTGCACTTAAAACCATAACAATCTTTACAGATGTGACGACCCAACAATCGCAGGGAAACAATCATCCAACTAAGTTACAACTACTATTTTCATTATGTTTTAAACTGTATATCTTTTAGTGAACGAAGAAAAAAGTGTCACTTTTGTTTTACCTATCTTTTTGTTAAATCTTAAAATAAAAACATTAATCAATCACATAGAGAAAGAACTTCACTAAGGGCCTGTTTGGTAAGGGCTTTTTGGGGAGCTGTTAGCTTTTTGTTAAAAAATAATCTCATCTAAAATAAAAGCTCCGTTTGGATACACTAACTTCAAGCTTTTTTGTCAAACAAATAGCTCTTAAATGAAAAACTGATTCATGAAGCTTTTTAAACTTGAAAGAGCTGTTAAAACTTTAAATTACTCATATACCCTCCAAACATTTATTTATAATTATAAATATGTTCTTTTATGTCATTTTACATCTTATAATTACATTTAACAGCTAACTTACCAAACACTTTTATTCAAAAAATGATACAGCTTGTAGCTCATGTTAACATCTTTGCAGTTAACAGCTTACATCTTACAGTTTACAGCATACAGCTTACAGGTAATTTTGCCAAACATACCCTAAGAAACATAAAGTAATTGGTATTTTTCTTAATTAAACTAATTAGGATTAGTAATTATAAAGTGGTTGAGATGTTTATGTGCAAAGTAAAAAAATTTATGCATATCTTATGCTTGTAAATGATAAATGCAGTTCTTAGAGCAACGTTTATTAAACTTTTTTAAAAAAAAAAAAAAAAAAAAAAAAAAAAAAAAAAAAAAAAAAAAAAAAAAAAAAAAATTTGATGGAAAGCATTTAAGCGAAAATTTATATTTGAGAAAACTCAATTAGACTAATTAACAGGAGAACACATTTTTACTACATGGTAAAACTGAGTCTCATGATTAGTCATTAAAGTCAAAATTAGATATATTCTTTTCATGATTTAATCAAATTAATTTTTAGATCAAAAACAAAAATACAGAAGACCTTGAGAGTTCTTTTTTCTTCTTCTTCTTTTAAACTAAACATTTAGGTGTAAAATAACTTTATATTATGATTAGTATAATTTACTATCAATACCAAAACTTAAGTCTAAATTTAATCTTATGAACTTAAGTCTAAAATTGTATAGCTAAAATAAATTCTAGTAAGTTTATAAATTCAATAAATAATTAAATACTCTATATACTATTAACTTTTAAAAAGAACAACTTTCGTTATCATTATTATTACTATTATTATTATTTATTTTATTATTATTATAACTCCCTCTCCTATATTAAATATCCTCTTTGACTTTTTAAAATTTTTCTTTTTCAATTTTGACCTGAACTATTTTATTTTGTGATATATAATACTTGATGCTAAATATGTGAAATGATTGGGTTTTAAATGTATTTTCTTTGGTGTAATTTTCATCAAGTATTATATAATACAAACAAAAATATTTAATGTCAAAGTTGAAAAAGAAAGACTGCAAAAGTCAAAACAGAACATTTAATATGAGACTGAGGAAATATTATTATTATTATTATTATTATTATTATTATTATTATTATTATTATTATTATTATTATTATTATTATTATTATTATTATTATTATTATTATTATTATTATTATTAAACTATTTTATTTATGTTGTTGTTGCTGTTGTTTTGCTGCTGTGGAGGAAGACAATGTCTTGTATTTTTTTTTTTTTTTTTTTTTTTTTTT
>LBNU01033333.1:100549-137058 GCA_014162995.1 Artemisia annua
AAAAAAAAAAAAAAAAAAAAAAAAAAAAAAAAAAAAAAAAAAAAAAAAAAAAAAAAAAAAAAAACACACTAGCGCCCACGTGTACCCTTAACATGTTATAGTTGGGATGGCGTTTTTCAAGTTTTGTGTTATAGTGTAAAATATTGAATCTGACTTAGCGTGCAAATAACTCGCGGATAACCCGCGCTGCATCTAGCACTCTAAGAGCTGTCATTATTAATCACTTAGATCATCTGTAATTGATGGTCGTATGCTCGGTCGCCCCACAAATGAAACGCGTCCTCCCCATTACAGCATTCTCTAATGAACGCGTCCAACCATGGTTTTTGAAAGGACTCGGCCGTATACTCGATTGAGTCGTGTGAGTATGTATGTGTGTGCGGGTGTTTTTATTAAATGATTTTTGTGGGGTATATCTGTGTTTAAGTGGGGTATGTGTTTTTTTTTTTTTTTTTGTGTGACCGCCATCGCCTTATTACACTAAGGGGTGTTTGATTTCGACTTAATTGACTTAATATGAAAAAAACTGAATTAATTAAGTCATGTGAAAACTGTTTGTTTGTGACTTAATAAAGAAAGATGGCTGAAAATATTAAGTAATAAAACTGAGGTTGTCTGCATTAAGTCATCTGTTAATTAACATGACTTAATGAAAAAAATTAAACAAACAGGCCTTAAGTTGGTCATAAAGAAGGTTGTAGTGAGTTGACGCTGATATGACAGTGGTGACCGTGTTGGTCATGCGTGCTCAACATTATGCACACTCTTATAGTATTACTCTCCCGTCTCAAAATAATTGTCCACCGACAAAAAAAACTCGCATTATTACCCACACGGGACCTAGCAGTTAGCACTTTAAAAGCTGTCATCAGCAACGCACTTATAGTTAATTAGTAAAAGGTTAGATCTCTTAAAAGGAACAAACGCGGCAAAATGGGAAAGAAAATAGGAAAAGGGCGTGGACTCTCCACGTTCTCGAAGGGTTTAACTCAAAAAGTGGTATCTTTAAACTACGTCAGCCAAATAACTTTTATATTCACCCCTTCAAGAATCCAAAACACCACATTCTTCCCCTATATTCTAAAGCACATGTACATTAATTATTGATTATTTCATTACATCAGCTTAACAGGCTTCTATGTTAGAATTCTGGGAACAATATATTTTTTATAGTACAAGGATTTCTTGTTTTATGTTGTGTGCTTTTATAAGCTTCAAGTGTTGGGCCACAAGTATCATTCCACTAATGTTTTTAGCTGAAACACGAAAGGATACATGAGTAGTTCATTGGAGGCGTTACATATGTATGTTGCGTTATTTGGAACAATCTGATTTAGAAGTTGTAGCTAATGTATTATTCATCTATCTTGCGTGTAGTCAAGTTAATCATAAGTTGGGTGTTTGCTATTCACCGCATACTAGAAGAGATGGAAACAACCGTCCTTTTCGTAGTAAGAAAACTTATGGCTCTTAATCGCGAAGAAATGAAAGGACAATTAAGGATATTCATGACCTATACTGCATCAAGAATCTTTAAACCTTTGGGAGGATCTAATGGCCACTTATCAAATAACACCAAAAATGTTGCAATGTGCCAATGACGATTGCACGAAACTTGCATATACTTGTCACTTTCTTAAACTCTCCAAATTAATGGATCATGACAGACAATATATTGTTAAAATAATGTAGCTTAAATGAAGGATTTCATTTCTTAATTACTTATGTTGCTATCCTCGTGTTAACCCTTTGAAATCTGACACCTACCATCATCATCTTTCAATGACATTATTGTTAAGCATTTGAGATTTCAAGAAAAGAAAATGCAAAACCATCCACGTACTATACACTACTTTCAAATTTGGTTATCACTGTCTACTGGTTCAAACCTTGCTACCCTTACGAGTTACGACCGATCCGCTGAACATCCATTTCCACCATTAATGATCAGATTGGATGACCATTGCCTACTCTTACTCTTAAACTACATTATCGGATGTGATCATTTGACACCACAAAACATACCATATGACATTATGCCGTGCTAACGGTCTAATAATTATCTTTGTAGCTTCAGAATGTTTCATGTTTGAGTTTATGCTCCTACATTTCAAGGGATGAGAATGCTGGATTTGATAGTTGAGGACCGATTTCGAATTTAGCTTATAGTCTGGGGTAATCTAAAAAATTCCAATAAGAAAGTACATAAATTTATTCGTTTGTCCAATTAAATAAAAAAGATTCTTGTATGAATGAAAAAGAACAAAAATTTATTTTGTTGTATCCTGAGTAGTGAGTACTAATATATAAAATACAAGTTCGAATCTATACAGATTTACTTGGTAGCATAAAATCAATTTGCACGTCTAACATCACGGAAATCTCGCTCGAATCTGAGCAAATAGAGGATGAGATACCATCGTCACATCCACGATCACCAGGTTGCCTTTGAATCATTCACAAAAGTTGATAACCAGCAAAGCTGACATGCTCAAGCCCCGCCGAAGGACAATGTCTAGAAGGCAATCTGCAATTTAATTATCAAACCTATTTTTTTTAAACAATAAGCATGAAATTCTAAGATCTGTAAATCAATAACTTCAACTATCATGAGCAAACATCAACAGTTTGATTAGGCACAACAAGACAAATGGTCACAAACAGAAATGACCGTAAACAAGAGAGAAATGCACTTATGAATAACTTTACGAAAAAAGCAGAGAAGTTTACGAGTATCCGATACCATAACAATGATTGCAACGATATTTTCTCAAAAACGAATAAATAGAAAAGAATGTGGTCATGCTTGAATGGTTAAGAAAGGAGATTAATGTATTATATGCTTCATAGACTTGCTTTATCTTCATGGAGTCACAAGCAGGCTTATTAATGTCTAAATGCAAGAAAATTATCATATGAATGCTTGTCTTTTTTAATCTATGCCAGAACCATTCGTCACCTGTAACCATGAGTTAGAAAAAACTAATGTTTAAGTCGTGTCTGGGCATATCATTCATCAAAACTACTGAGCAATCATAAAAAGATCAGAGTTTAACCTCTCTACATACCAAACAAGTGTAGATATTTATATCTCCATTGTAACAGAAAAACGGTTAGTGCTTACTATGAAATATATGAAGACACGATTATAAGGTTCATGGGATTGATAAAGCTTATTACATCTCGACTTAGTCAACTTATGTTACATTATTTAATCGTACACACCATCATCTGAATAGTCTCCACCTAATTTTTTATTTTATTTTCTAATAGTATGTGGCTCTAGATTCTCATTCTTTGTATATAAATTCCCAGAAGTGGCAAATTGCGGATGTACAATTGTGCGTGATCACACAAGGTGAAATACCAAGTGTGGCTCAATAAATCAACTATACTCTGTTCTTTATACATATCTACATCTCACCACCCTTTTCCTGAATCATATTCTAAAACCTCATATAGCATTACAAGTTCATCAAAGTGAGTCTTTCTTGGGCTTCCTGTTCTGTTTGTTTTCAAAATCTACCTAGGACAGACAATCAGAGATTTCATGCATTTGGTTCCTTCTCTCTGAGAGAAACTTTCAAAACTGTAGGCGGTTTTTGAAAGAACCATGTTCGTGCAGCACGGACTGATTAGATATCTGCCTACAGGAGAAACTGATCCTTCCTGGAAGTCACTCTTCTTATTTTACCTGTACATGAATCTTCTCTGTTCTGGCTCGTGATTCATTTTTTCTCTACTTTCTTGCAAATCTAGTTTTTCTAGCCTTTATTACCTAAAAGTAAATATAAAAATTTGAAGAAGAAAAGAGTTTGCTATGGATGACCATCTTGCCTCCTTTACACCTAAAACTATCTCCATGTTTGGCGCGATTAAAGAAAGTAGTCTGATATCTGTGGATGATAAATCATACGATTTTTCATTTTCAAACCCTTCGGATTCATCATCATCATACCTTCATTCTTACCCGAACCTTTCTCAAAGGTATTTTGATGATGGAACAGATGTGAAATCATTTAGAACTTCGCCTGTTGACTACCCTTTGACAGACACATTCTTTAACGATCAAACACCTGAAAAGAGGTTCACTCAGGCAATTAAATATCTCAATGAATTCACAAGAGACACAGACATTCTTATACAACTTTGGCTTCCTGTCTGCAAAGAAGGCGGCGAATGTGTCCTAATGACAGAGGACCAGCCATTCATCCTTAACTCAAACAGCAAGGTCTTATTAGGTTATAGACAAATTTCCAAGAGCCAACATTTTGCTACTGAGGATGATTCGGAGGCGTTTTTTGGTTTACCGAGCCTTGTTTTCTTGAAGAAGTTCCCCATGTGCACTCCTGGAGGGAAAGAGGATGTAAATAATGATCAGCAGATGAATCTTTGTGGGTTTCTTGTCCTTCCTGTTTTTGAAGTAAGGAGTGGAACTTGCTTGGGTGTCATTGAGATCGTGACCATATCTCAGAATGTCAACTATCGTCATGAACTTGATAACATCAGTAAAGCTCTTGAGGTAGGTTCTTAATCAACTTTTGTATATTTTTCTATTCATACGTTTAGGTCAATCATTTCTAAGACCTTATCTAATTGCAGGCTTTTGATCTAAGGAGTTCTGAGTTCTTGATTCATCCAAAACCAGAGGTACATATAAATTCTTAAACACCTTATCTGTCAATTGCTATTCAAACTTATTTCTGAATTCTGAAAAGACGTGATTTTGTATATCAGGATTCCAATGGATCCTATGAATTAGTTCTGGCAGAGATCAGGGAAGTATTGAAATCTGTATGCGACACACATGGTTTGCCATTGGCTCAAACGTGGAGCATGTGTGCACAACAAGGTAGAGGACGGTGTCCACAGCAATCTGCTGCCTGCATATCCGTCATAAAGTCTGCGTCCTATGTGTTCGATCCTAATGTTCTAGGGTTCTACGAGGCATGCTCTGAGCTACACTTGCTTCAAGGCGAAGGTATTGCTGGTAAAGCACTGGGAACAAACCAACCATGCTTTGCTACTGACATCACGGGTTTTTCTAGAACAGAATATCCTCTATCTGATCATGCTAAGCTTTTTGGACTTAGTGGTGCAGTAGCAATACGTCTCCGTAGCACTTACACGGGACCCACTGATTTCATTTTGGAGTTTTTTCTTCCTCGTGATTGCAGAAATGATGATAAACAAAAGCAGATGCTAAGCTCAATATCTTATGTGATACAACAGGTTTCTAAGAGCTTACATGTATTAAATAATGATGAATTAATACAAGAAGATCCATATTCAGTCAAAGAATCAGACGAGTCTTCTTGGATTTCATACATGATGGAGGCCCAACAGAGGGGTGAAAGCTTTGTTGTTTCAATGGGGCCCCACAAAGAAGAACCACAAGAATTCAATGTTATAAACCAATGGGATTATCAACGATCCACATTGTCTGGACGTGGGAAGAAAATTCAGCCAGATTTGAAACCCAAAGGGAGAAAACGATTATTAGGCATCAAAAGGTCAGATGAAAAGAAACGGATAAAAGCAGAAAAGAACATAAGTTTACCCGTTCTCCAACAATACTTTCCCGGGAGCCTTAAAGATGCTGCCAAGAGCATTGGAGGTTAACCACTCTCTCTTTTATATCATATTAAAACTATTTAAAAAAAAAATAAAAAATAAATAAAAAATAATTAAAAAAAAAAAAAAAAGTCTAAATTCTGATTTTTGCTTTTGGTTGATGGTTTCAGTTTGTCCTACAACTTTAAAGAGGATATGCAGAGAACATGGAATAATGAGATGGCCTTCTCGAAAGATAAAGAAAGTTGGTCATTCTCTAAAAAAACTCCAACTGATAATTGATTCAGTACAAGGTGCGGAGGGTACTATTCAACTTGGATCATTCTATACAAATTTTCCAGAACTAAGCTCCACTCCTAAACCAACTAATGATTCTGCCCACCTCTTGGTATCTCAAAAAACATCCGGTTCTTCGTCATGTGGTAGCGACAATTCTGGTCCACCTCTTGGCATCTCAAAAATAAACACCTTGTATGCACAAAAACCTAGTGGGTTGCACAACAAACTAGCTCAAGATGAAGGGAAGTCACTGCTATTAAAAAAGGATGATGTTTTCCGAGTGAAAGTTGTTAATGGTGAAAAGAAGATACGAATGTGCATGTCAAGAGATTGGAATTTTGAAGAATTGCAGCGAGCGATAATGATGCGCTTCAACATTGATGTTATGAACAGTGTCACTCTTAAGTACTTGGATGACGACTCTGAGTGGGTATTGTTGACTTGCGATGCGGATCTTGAGGAATGTATGGATATAAATATAGCATCTAAGAAGTGCACAATTCAACTCTTCCTTAACCAATCTTTTCATCTGGAATCTAGAAGCTCGTTCACTGGCAATGGTTCATCTTAATGATAAGATATTTTACAGGTAGTCGTGTCAAGGAATATATGCAAGATAAATGTATATTTTTAGTGTAAAGAATGCAGCCATAAGAGCATCGGCATTATAGGTTCGTCCATAATTTTACATGGACCACGATGCTGTTGATTGAATACTAAGTTTGTGGGGAGCTATTTTACTATAACTAGATTAACCTTCATGTTTGTTACTAGGCGTTTAAGTAATTGTACTGAATTTATTATCCGTACCTGAAAATGCTTGAACCAGATTTTGTGGGCACAATAACTGTTACACAAGTTTCCTGCAGTGCCATATACTTCTTTACTTCCATTCTGATTTTTTATGCTCACTGTTCATGTCAAAACCTGGATATCAGTGACAGAGGAGTGGTAAATGTAAGTGCAAGTTTTAAGCATTGAAATATATTTTGATGTGTTAACTATGAAGTATAGCCAACATGCAGTATAAAACATTTCAATAAGATTGTCGGGAGATAAATAATTCTATTAACTCTATATAGCACTAGTAGGATGTTGCAAAGTACAAGATGATAAATATGTGTACCTGTAACATACATGTAAAATCTCATGGAAGCCAAGCAAATTTACTCATATCTCGATACATTAATGGAGAGTTCGAGGAAATTTTGACCGCCAATCAAAATGGTTCGTGGATTCCATGTGAAGGAACTTAACAAAGGATATACTTGAGGTTAAACTTCAAAATGAACCATTGAATGTATAAGAACTACAAAAGAATGCTAGGAAACACTTTTTGAAGCTTGTAGAAATGATTCCTGCAACAGTGAAATTGGTTATTGGTTATATATACTCAGGAACCAACTCTGTGATAATGACCACTGTCATGAACACCAAAAGTAAGTCAATATAAAAAAATTCCCCTTGGTGGCCATATTAATCTCCATAGAATATATTGGTCTTCTCTGAAACACCAATTGAGAATGAAACATCTATTGGAAAAACACAAGTTACAAAATATCATTAGCCAGCCTGTGCTCCATTGGTTACCTCTGCTCAATGGAGAATGTAATAACCGACTTCACATGCAGTTTTAAAAAATGTATAAACATTAATTCAAAAGCCCGAATATATATGTAATGTTGGCAAAGGTCAACTAGTTAATGTTAGCTTTATTTTAACTCTAGAAGGAAATGCTGCAACTAGTATGAGGTATCCTAAAATGGAAATTGTACAAATTTCAGAGGCTGAAGGGAGTACTACAAAACTTGGATTTATCAGAGTGAACATTTCAAATCATGATGGAATGAACAATTGCTAGATATTGTCTGTGTGGCGGTGGGTTCAAACCCCGTGGATTAGTCGGCCAAAAGGTCGGAAACCACGGTTACCCAAAAACGGAAAAAAGAAAAAAGCAATTGCTAGATACAGCATGAGCCTCGTGTATCATAAGGATAAGACAGCAGGAAATTAGATTTCATAAAGGGAGATATTGATTACAATGGTCTTCTTGTAATCATTTTTAATTATATAGGCATGAACATCGATACTTTTACATTATGTAGACGACCAATTTAAGCACCTGTAGACTATACCCAAACACCTTACACAATGCCACTCTGATGCATTTTCAACACAACAATGTTCTTGAAACAGTTTCCTCCCAAAAGAAGTTACAGGCTGTAATACATCATACAAAGCCTTTATTAGAGCATAATAAAGCCCATCCCTATAAAAGAAGAAGATNTCAATGGAGAATGTAATAACCGACTTCACATGCAGTTTAAAAAAATGTATAAATATTAATTCAAAAGCCCGAATATATATGTAATGTTGGCAAAGGTCAACTAGTTAATGTTAGCTTTATTTTAACTCTAGAAGGAAATGCTGCAACTAGTATGAGGTATCCTAAAATGGAAATTGTACAAATTTCAGAGGCTGAAGGGAGTACTACAAAACTTGGATTTATCAGAGTGAACATTTCAAATCATGATGGAATGAACAATTGCTAGATATTGTCTGTGTGGCGGTGGGTTCAAACCCCGTGGATTAGTCGGCCAAAAGGTCGGAAACCACAGTTACCCAAAAACGGAAAAAAAGAAAAAAGCAATTGCTAGATACAGCATGAGCCTCGTGTATCATAAGAACAATAGGAATTGGTCATTCGTGTAAAGCAACATAAGGATAAGACAGCAGGAAATTAGATTTCATAAAGGGAGATATTGATTACAATGGTCTTCTTGTAATCATTTTTAATTATATAGGCATGACCATCGATACTTTTACATTATGTAGATGACCAATTTAAGCACCTGTAGACTATACCCAAACACCTTACACAATGCCACTCTGATGCATTTTCAACACAACAATGTTCTTGAAACAGTTTCCTCCCAAAAGAAGTTACAGGCTGTAATAGATCATACAAAGCCTTTAGTAGAGCATAATAAAGCCCATCCCTATAAAAGAAGATTTATTTGAGAAAAATATCATTACCAAATACTAAGTATAATGATGAGTAACTAATTGAATGCTTTAAAGTTTAACCTTGCTTTAAGGGATTAATTGGGCGGCCAAAGAAGATTGATAACCCATCAGTATTCTTCAGCTATCAACGAAGTCATACTGGGGGGACTGTGGATTGGATATTCTAGCATGACCCCATCCTTTCTGTATCTTGTTCACTATTTTCAGTGTGGCACGGCTGCCATCATCTCTGTCAACAATCAGATAAACATGACGTTTCAGGATTGAGTTGCAGAAAAGATTGTTAAGGAACATTACAAATTGGTATTCATCCAATACAATTATACATGTTATTAAAAATTATTAACCACAAGGAACTTGAAAGAAGCAACTCTTGTGATAGTTATACCTGTGCAGTATGTGTTGCCAATTGTTTTCATTGTTATTTGAAACTTTTCTGCGATTAAACACCGTAGCATTCCGATTAACTTGATTTGAAAACTTAACCTCTGAACCCATCTCAAGCATCCACTCAGCAAATTCATCAGCCTCGCGCTTATTTCCCATCATGCGCAAACCATCAATTACAGGCATAAATGACGCAGGATCAAATGAGTATCTACTTTTTATCATTTTTCTTAAAACATCACTTGCACATTCCAACATTTCAGCTTTGCAGAGTCTTCCAATGAAATCTGCATATTTGAAGTTCCCTATCTCGAAACATCTATCTAATGCAGACATGAAAACGTCCTTTGCTTCCATGAGTTCATCTCCAGCAACCAATTCATTGAACATGAAACTGTAAAGTGTTTCGGTATGACCACATATACTTAACGAGATATCAAACACGTCATGTGCTGGTTTGAACTCTCCTATCAGGCATAGAGATCTGATTAATAACTTGAAGGTGGAAATGTTCGGAGACACACCTTTAGTCAACATTTCATCCAATAGCTTAGAAGCATCATCAGTTTGGCCCGATTCACATAAACATCTTATCATATTATTGTACGTACAAACATTAGGAGAGGTACCTCGTTCCCTCATTTCATCCACCAACCCATACATTTCAAAGAATTGACTCTTCATTCCTAACCCAAGGATTAAAGAGTTGTAAGTTTGCAAGCTCTTGTTATACCCTTTCTTCTCCATGTCCTTAAGAACCCGAAATGCTGATGATACTTTTCCCTTTTTACAAAGATTAGATACAAAAATGTCGTATATAACTGAATCTGGATATACATTTCTCCCTACCATTTCTATGAACTTCTTTTTAGCTTCTTCAAGCTTCCCATCTTTGCATAATGCATTTATTATAGTGGAATAAGTAATTAAATCGGGCATACGATTATTCTTATTGTTATCATCATCTTCTTGATTCCACATTTCGTGCAGTGTTTCAACTGCTTTGTCTACTTTACCGCTTTTACATAGTCCATCGAGAACAATATTATAAGTCACTGTATCCAAGGCGTAACCTCTTTCTTTCATCTTATTTAGTAATTCCTCTGCTTCCAACACTTTCCCTTCTTTCCAAAGGCTCTCTAGCAAACTATTGCAGGTGTAGTTATTTGGAAAACAACCATTTGCAATCATGTTACGTAAAAGTTCATTGGCTTCATTAATCTTCCCTTTTTTGCAATAACCATGAAGTAGGATGCTATACGAGACTACATCAGGAGCCACTCCATCTTTTTTCATTATGCTCATGACAGTTTTTGCATCACGCAACATACCATTCTTGCATAGGCCATCCATCATGATATTATACGAGACGATAGTAGGTGATACACCCTTTTCGGCCATCTCATTGAGAACGTCTTGTGCCTCCAAAACCTTCCCATTTCTCACCAAACCCGACAACCAAATGTTATAACTTTGTACTTCCAAGGAAACACCACTTTCTTTCATGGTTTCAATCACCGTCTCCACTTCTTCCATCATACCTTCCTTGCAAAACCCTTCAAGCATCAAGTTATAAGTAATCGTGTTAGGCTGAGGCAACCCTAACTCCTTATCCACTTGCATATCTCTGAAAATCCTGGAAGCCTCCAAAACCTTTCCCGCTCTACACAAACCCGAAATCCTAGAATTAAAAGTAACAACATTCGGAACAAGACCATCCTCTCTAATCCTCTCAACCAACTTCTCCGCCTCATCAGTCTTACCCTCCTTACAAAACGCCGAAACCAACGTATTATAAATAACAATATTCGGAACAACCCCCATACCCCTCATCACCTCCAAAAGTTCCAAACCCTCCTCTCCACGCCCATCTCTACAATACCCACGAACCAAAATCCCAAAAGTAAACTCATTCGGCACACATCCCCTCTCAGGCATTTTATCAAACACTTTACGCGCATCATCCAAACACCCCGAATCACACAACCCACCAATCAAAAGATTAAAAGTATACGTCTCCGGACTCACCCTACACACAATCATATCCTCGTACAACACCCGAACACAATCCATGTAATTCTGCTCAAGCGCCAACCGAATAAGTAAATTATACAACGAAACCGAAAAGGGTTTATTAGGATACTTCAATCTAAACACATTTAGCTTAGAAACAGCAATGTTGACATGACCCGCTTTCGCGAGAGATCCTACGAATAAAACCATCGAATGGTGCGAGTTTTCGGGTGGTTGTGAGAGGATGAGATGGCTAAGGGAGTCGATTTCGGAGAGCGTTTTCGCTCCAATGAGGATGTTGGTGAGGAGAGGGAGGGATTTGTTGAAATGATTTGATGGGAAATTGGGATTTGAAGTGATTCTTTTGAAGATTTGGAATGCTAATTTTGGGTTTTTTGTGTTTTTGATTAGGGTTTTGTGTAAGGTTTCCATTTTTCTTTTTTTTTGTTTTTTGATTTGAAAGTTTGTTTCGGTTGGTTAAAATGGCGGGATCATTGTCCAACAAATAAGTCGAATATTTTGTTAGGCTGGTTTTTTATTTCTCGATAAACTTTTTAGAAAAAAGTTTTTACTATTATTATGACATAATAATAAAAAGTTTTTACGGAAAATAGACAAACAAACATCAAAAGCTAAACCACTTAAGGGTGACCTAGTGGTAAAAGGGATTGTGACTATCACTCTAAAATGTGTGAGGTCTCAAGTTCAATTCCTGCTAGGTGCAAACATCCTTAAGTGGCCACGCCAACCTCCTGAAAAAGAGAGGGCTTCACCTGGTTTGAGTCTGTGTGGCGGTGGGTTCAAACCCCGTGGATTAGTCGGCCAAAAGTCGGAAACCATGGTTATCAAAAAAAAAAATATAATAAAAATAAAAATCAAAAATCAAAAGCTAGTTGTAACACGAAAAAACTCGAGTGTAAATTCTCGTATCATCTCCTTTCCCTCTTCGTTGTACTCCGGCCACGCTCTGTCACCACCTGTCTCTCTATCTTGTTTAAACTCTATCTCAGATCACCGTAACAATCAACTGCATCGTCGTTGATCACTCCGTAACCATTGCCGACCTCCGTTGTATATCACTTTAGTTAGTGACTGGATTCATGTATTAAAGGTTGTTAGTGCTTGGATTTCAACGGGTGTAATCATAGAAAGATCATTGATTTTGGGGTGGGAAATTCGAATAACTACAAATTCTGTGAAGTCGGTAGTTTTTGAATTTGTAGTTTCGGTAAAAGTAGTTATATTTTTTAATTCAGAATCGATATTTCCGAATTCTGTGTATTTCCTCATTTGATAATTTCTAAATTTGGTATTGTTTCTCATTTGATAATTTTGCGAATTTGGTACTTTCATTTCCAAATTCGGTATTTCCTCATTATAATTTCTGAATTTTAGAAACTCTGTCGAATAAGAAATGGTCGTCAAAGCGACAAATTAGAATACCTAATTTGTTTCATAAGAATAAGAATTTACTTTTATAAAAGACTTTTACAGGAATTGTCTTGATCGTCGGATATCATAGAAATAGGAAGAAGTGTTACCACATGCAATTCTTCCCAGTATGGAATGAGTAAAGAATCAAGCTTCAAGTCTCGATCTATACAAAAGGCACCGGCTCTTTTCTTTCTATTAGATATGAGGATATTGTGTGTAATTTAGGGAAAAATAAGTATCGTAGTGGTGATGATAGTGTTAAAGTTTGAGGTGTAACTGCTAATGATAAGTATTTGAATGATGATGTCAGCAATGGTGGATTGGTTGGATCTGTGAATGATACAGGTAGGGAAGATGCAAGGGAGTTAGTGATTATGTGTAAAAACATGCGTTTTTGAAGGGTCATTTAGCTTCTAAACTCGTACATAGTTGATCATTTATTGCTGATGTGAGGATTGCGGCCTCACAAAAGGTTTTATTTCTAAAGGGATCTTGAGAAGCTTGCAAAACCTCCAGGCAGTGTACCTGGTCGTTGTAGTGTAGTATAGGTATGTCCGGGGGATTGATCGTTCTCTAGGGGAATAGCGTCGTTAGGTTAAAGTGTATGTCAATTTAAGCCTAAGGGTGAGGGATGATTCTTTTTGTATTTTTATATTTTATGAAAGTAGTAAAAATCTCGGTTTTGAAGGAGTGTGCGGAATTAGTTGCTAATCAACTAACCCAAAACTATTAATTAAACTAGTAACAAGAAAATAAATAACAAGAAAAGTAAATGTGGTGGACTTCTTATAAAATGAGACAAGCGTGTTTACTTAGATAGTTATCTTTTATTGATTCGTTGAATGTCACAGTACAGTTGTTTTAGTTGAAGCGTTGTATTCCATAATACCAGTCGTGGGGATGTGCATAGCCTTCCCCAACTCTATTAATGTCAATTTCTCCTTATGACGACACGTTAAGTATCCTATCATAGAATCACTAACATCAATTCATGCATTAAATACAACGAGAAAAACCGTAGTGCACTTACGATTACGTTTTTTAAGACGTTCAAGCTTGTTACACAATGGAGGTCAGCCAGTTTTCTTAACCTAACGCGAATCAATCAACTAAACAATAGACAACTTATCAATAATCAATAACTAGGTTTCATTAGATCTAAGCGAACACAAATAAACTTAAACTAGCATGTAAAAAGGAAGAAAAGATAAACAAATAATCAAACAACACATAGACATATTGAATGATTAAAAGAAAACTTATCTTCAATTGAACATGGAAGAAAAGAGTGTATGAAAACCCTAAAAATCCTCAGAAAATCGTACTAGGGTTTATGTCTCCAAAGTTGCACACTAATGAATGAAAAATCGAAAAGTATATATAGATTTACAAGGCTAACGGCGTCAGGTTATAAATCCTGACGCCGTCAAGATGCCGCATTTAGGGTTTCTTCTTGTGCAAGTCGAGCTTCTGACGTCGTCACTCTTTACTTCTGACGCCGTCAGGTTTAGTCCTGACGCCTTCACCTTCAAGGTCTTCTGGGCCGTCTCTCTTTAACTTAACACTAGACGGCCTACTTCCAAATACACCTGACGCCGTCAGGTGTAAATTCCTCAAAAGTTCTCTGGAGCATCACGTTATGAATTTCCAACTTCATAATCTTCAAGTGACGGCGTCACCATTTATGGCGTGACACCGTCAGGTTGTGTTTCCTGACAGGTTTGCCACGACTTTGCTGTTTTCTTCACCTATTAGCCAAAAAACATCCAAAATGCTTCAATTTCCAGAAATTACGTCCCAAGTACCTAAAATGAGAAAAAGGAACGATTTGAGATAATAATTGATCATAAAAACAATATTTAAGGCTTAAATGACTCCTTAAAAGCGTAACAAATAAATCCTTTTCAATTGCCCTAAATCGTTTCTATTTGAGTTTTATGTACTTGAGAAGCGAATGCTGGAAAACGAATTGTGGCTTATTAGCCGCCGTCACTCGCAAAGCCACGAAGATAATCAGTTATAAAAATTACAAGTGACGCTTCAGGAGATGGTGACGGTATAGAACGGACGGCGTCAAAACCAGAAAAAGGAAGCGAGACGGCGTCACAAGCCATAAAGTGACGTCGTTGCAACTAAGTCGGTGCAAAGGACGAAACCCTAATGACGGCGAGCTGACAGCATCACACCTATAAAGTGACGTCGTCACATCTATAAATCTATATATATTTTTCGTAGTATTTTCATTAGGTGTGACACGTATTGGTAAGACTTTGGAGTGACGAATTTTCCAGTTCTTGTAAGAGTTTTTAGCCCCCAAACTTCCATATTTTATTGAAGATAAGTTATTCATCCATTAATCATTACAATATGTCTATGTGTTGTGTGATTATTTGTTTATCTTTTCTTCCAATTAACATGCTAGGCTAAATTACTTAGTATTTGCTTAGGATTTGATGAAACCTATTGATTGTCGTCTCTGGTTTAATTAGTTGTTATTGCGTTAGGAGTTGGGAAAACTAGCTTGATCTTAGGATGCTTGTCTAGACGCCCAACTAAACGTCCCATTATAGTGCAATTGTTGGTAGATTCGTTTTATTTATTGCGTGGAGCGCAATCGCTGACATTAAGAGTCTTAACGAGTCCTATAATCTTCCCGTCTTGTGGAACTGCGGTCGCTGACATTAAGGTTCTTAACAAGTTCAATACATCCATAAAGTTAGGCCATTTGGCACCTCCCTACGACTAATATTACGGAATACAACGCGGTAATTAAACAAGGACGTGACAATTCGACTAATCAATAGGATTTAACTAGGGAGTAATCAGATTCTAAGTAAACACCTTCACTTATCATACGAGTTCACCAATTTACTTTTATGCATAATTAATGTAATTTAGTGTAATTAGTAGTATAAAAAGCAAACTCTTTAACCCCGAGATTTTTACTTGCTTTCTTATAAATATAAAAATACAAAAATAACCATCCCTCACCTTTAGACTTAACACGTCATACACTTCGAGCCTTCACAACACTATTCCCCTAGAGAACGATCAATCATCCGTGTCTTGCCTATACTACACTACAACGGTTAGGTACACTGCCTATGAGGAGTATAAAACTTCTTGTCTTTACATATATCCACATCAAATATACAAAATTTAAGTGGGTCCGATAACAGAGTCAACACATCGAAATAATACAATATTACGAAAAATCGTTGAAATCGTTTCAAAATTATCTGAACAAACATGAGCTACAGTTGAAACATATAATAATTACTAAAACATTACAGTTGCCAAGAAAAAAAATTAAAGATTGCTTAATTAAAACGTAACACAATTCCATTCAACTATTCAGGTAAGTGAGACACAAACTAAATTACACATACATAATAAACGCACATCCATTTGCATGTGACTTTTTACCACTGAACTTTCGTTGAACCACCAGCAAATCAAAACCACTGATAATTCGCTCGATTATCGTCACAATAGTTTATTTAAAAAAAACAATTAAAAAGACGTGTACATGCACAAACGGATGTTATCGCACATGCGACCAAATTTTATTGAAAAATATACACCATTACTGCTTTACGCGAGTAATTGTCTAGTATATATAAGACATGTACTAATCTTTTTAGCTTATACAATATTTTCTAAATACCAATATTTGCCAAATGTAATGTTCTATAAATGCTTTAAATGAGGAATTCAAGCGGTGCGTTGCGGCGGAGCGTTTGTATGCGGTAGTATTACGTGTATATGAAGAATAAACTTTTAATAGAAAGAAGAGAGCTTAGTGGAGATATGTTCGGCTTGGCTTTTGAATTGGCGGTCTCTAAATAATACCATGTCACTCTTTGAATTCCAAATTTGTACTCAGCTTACTTTCAATCAACATAAGTGCATCTACTAGCAAAAAGATTAAAATAGAAATAGATTAAAGCAGCGGTTGAATAAACTGGGTCACATGTCTTCCCCAAAGTTTTAACCCGGCTCATTATCAGGCAAAACACTCATAACTGTAGAAGTGGCTCATTGGCACAGTGTCTTCACATCAGTACCATCTATGTGAAGGTTTCAACACATGGCCTTTACACGGCCTTCTAAAACAACTATCGAAAAATATAAGATGTATAGTTTCAGTCTTTGATTAACTACATATTGCATGAAAAATCCTATTGACATGGAATTTATATAAATTGACTATGCAGTTTTTGCATAAAACTTTTACGCTAAATTTAACACTAACATGGGATGTATAGTGTATGTTTTTGTAGTTTATATGTCATATTAAACATTAAAGAATGTCGAACAAATTTCCAACAGTCACATAACATATGAAAGTGGATATTTTTAGGAAAAAACATACATAGTTACTTCATAAGTATCTTAACTACAAAAAAGAAATAAGGACTCTAAAAAGGCGATTTAGTTGAAAACTCGCGAAAATATGCCACGTGCAAACTATCATATGAGAACGTTTCGATATCGTCATCTTCACACTCGTACTCAGCTTCACTATACTCATTTCTTTATGGCATTTCTTTATTCTTCCTCTTTCCACATTTTTTGATCCAAAGATTACCATTCATAATACCACAAAACATCAGACAGGCATAAGGGTAGTTTTGCATAACCATCTCCTTTAACTTCTATACTTTCTGTATCTGGTCACAAAATCGCAACGATTAGATGCTACAAACTAACAACCTGTAATTATTGCAACTATGATATATTCAAGATGTGGTTTCGTTAATTGTCACACATCATTAGATATAACAAAAATAGATCTAATGTAACCACATACCTTTACTTGAAATTGCTCCTGGTTCCTATTTTTAAATGACTATCTATTCATGTTTAACATATTGTTTCATTGCATGACAACGGAATCACTAGGTCAATGGTTGATTAAAAAATACAAAGATTCACATGCCAAAAAAAGTGTGTAACATACTTAAGTTGAGTTGCATAGCTGTTTTCTATTCCTGCATCAGTTGCTTTGTTTGAAGAAGACATATCTAGATGAAAATAAATTCGAGATTGGGAATGGCAAATTTGTAGGCTTGAGTATCAAATTTTGTATGCTTGAAAACGTTTTGTAAAACCTATTATATAAAGGCTGGGGCAATTCAAGAGTCATGAATTAACTTTGGAAGTTGTATTGTTCTGTACCTATTTTCAAAAAAAAATATATTGTGTTCATATCTATCATTAAGTTTATTATCATCTCAAATTTTTGGGCTAATTATAATGTAAATTTAAATTCAAAAATATTTTTCAGTTCTCTTATAATATTAGTGTAGTTGAAATGGCGGTGGCCATAGCATTAGGTTCAAATCGAATCACGTAATTTGGGTATTGGCTGACCCGAAAGAGTTTTTTGTCAATTTTTTTGTTAAGTGTTAACATTCCACATACAAATAAAGTAAAATTCTGCCAAAAACGGTTTTAGAATTTATAAGCATTGAGAGTTTCAACCTATTTCCTTTTAAGCCTAGTTTTTAAATGTAGACCATTTAACCCGCTATAAGCATAATAAAACCCAAAATAACCCACTGAAAAGATGATGAGTGGTGAAAGTAATTTACTTAAAAACAATAGACAACTCCTTAATTAATATGTAAGCTAATAAACCAACCTGAGTCATGTATTAGTCTCTCATATTTATTTAAGCTAATAAACCAACCAATTATACTAATCCAAACAACTCCTTAATTAATATTCTTTAGTGGCATATTAACTCCTATTATATCAAGTAGTTAAGGTTTAAAGTTTAAACTGCTTAAAAGTAAAAGACTGATGAGACGAAAAATGTTACGTTTTTAGGGGTCATTTTGAGTCCTAATTCGTATGTTTTTGGTTTGGATTTCACCCAAAGTCGTTTCTTTTCTCATTTTAGGTACTTTTGAAGGGAAAATCACAAAAGAAGCATTTTCGGGCGTTTTCGGAGTGAAAAAGTGCGGAAAACAACAAAAACTCAAAAGACCTTGAAGATTACTGAAGGTGACGCCGTCACACTCTACTAAGTGACGCCGTCAGGAACAAGTGAAGTCCAGAAGTGGAAAAAAGACTCGTGACGATCCAGAAAGTTCGTAGTGTAAATTGTGACGCCGTCAACCAAGGCCGTCAGATCTGGAACCAGCAATTATGACCACTGGTGTGAACCAAATATATATATTCCGAGGATAGCACCGGTAAATATGTATCCCCGGGTCGTTTCTCCCAACGAAGGCTAAGACTTGGTTCGTTGGTTCGTGTTCGCGATTCGTGAAGTGAATCGTTTCGTGCAGGCTAAGGGAACCCTAAATTTCTANGTGATTTAGTTGAAAACTCGCGAAAATATGCCACGTGCAAACTATCATATGAGAACGTTTCGATATCGTCATCTTCACACTCGCACTCAGCTTCACTATACTCATTTCTTTATGGCATTTCTTTCTTCTTCCTCTTTCCACATTTTTTGATCCAAAGATTAACATTCATAATACCACAAAACATCAGACAGGCATAAGGGTAGTTTTGCATAACCATCTCCTTTAACTTCTATACTTTCTGTATCTGGTCACAAAATCGCAACGATTAGATGCTACAAACTAACAACCTGTAATTATTGCAACTATGATATATTCAAGATGTGGTTTCGTTAATCGTCACACATCATTAGATATAACAAAAATAGATCTAATGTAACCACATACCTTTACTTGAAATTGCTCCTGGTTCCTATTTTTAAATGACTATCTATTCATGTTTAACATATTGTTTCATTGCATGACAACGGAATCACTAGGTCAATGGTTGATTAAAAAAAAATACAAAGATTCACATGCCAAAAAAAGTGTGTAACATACTTAAGTTGAGTTGCATAGTTGTTTTCTATTCCTGCATCAGTTGCTTTGTTTGAAGAAGACATATCTAGATGAAAATAAATTCGAGATTGGGAATGGCAAATTTGTAGGCTTGAGTATCAAATTTTGTATGCTTGAAAACGTTTTGTAAAACCTATTATATAAAGGCTGGGGCAATTCAAGAGTCATGAATTAACTTTGGAAGTTGTATTGTTCTGTACCTATTTTTAAAAATATATATATATATATATTGTGTTCATATCTATCATTAAGTTTATTATCATCTCAAATTTTTGGGCTAATTATAATGTAAATTTAAATTCAAAAATATTTTTCAGTTCTCTTATAGTATTAGTGTAGTTGAAATGGCGGTGGCCATAGCATTAGGTTCAAATCGAATCACGTAATTTGGGTATTGGCTGACCCGAAAGAGTTTTTTGTCAATTTTTTTGTTAAGTGTTAACATTCCACATACAAATAAAGTAAAATCCTGCCAAAAACGGTTTTAGAATTTATAAGCATTGAGAGTTTCAACCTATTTCCTTTTAAGCCAAGTTTTTAAATGTAGACCACTTAACCCGCTATAAGCATAATAAAACCCAAAATAACCCACTGAAAAGATGATGAGTGGTGAAAGTAATTTACTTAAAAACAATAGACAACTCCTTAATTAATATGTAAGCTAATAAACCAACCTGAGTCATGTATTAGTCTCTCATATTTATTTAAGCTAATAAACCAACCAATTATACTAATCCAAACAACTCCTTAATTAATATTCTTTAGTGGCATATTAACTCCTATTATATCAAGTAGTTAAAGTTTAAAGTTTAAACTATTTAAAAGTAAAAGACCAAAAATACAAAACCGAAATGAATTAGAAACATAAGAAAAGTAAATTGAACTCACAAATTTGGGTATAACAATGATATGCACCTTCTTTATTTTGGCGAATCCGTAAGAGTATTCAAATACATTCCAATTCCCTCAACATGTTGTTCAGATCGCCTTTTTCCAACTTTCCATTTCCTCTAACTCAGAGTAGAAGGAATGAAAAAATGACTCATAAAGTGATGCCCTAAGAATGAACACGTAAATATATAAATGTGGTTTTCCATTCCCCACTCCACATTTCTTTGCGAGATACATCATATGGAGCAAATTAACTCCAGTTGGGAACACGGGCCATTCATCCGACGCCTTGGTATAAAAACAAATAAACTTTTATCTGTAAAATGCATGCAAGCTGATACTTCGAGTTTTGTTTACAAAATCCAACGACACTAAATAATGTAAAACTTAATATATTACAATTAAGTCATCAATTCTGCAAATTTCACAAATAAAAGTGACACTAAAAAAATTACCCATAAGATGCCAATTAATGTGGCCATAATTCATAACAAAGATCCTCCATCAAGCGTCATACATAACCCGCGTAGCGATTTCTTCCATCCTCCTCACCAACATTAATACGTCCATATGGCTTTTCTTGTATAACCTAAACGCAAAAGAGAGCTATACATTAATGGTTGTACCAACAATATTCTTACCTCGACCTAGATATCGTATTGGGTACAAAAGACACTTAGATTTTACGCCCTACAGTTTTTGCCACGCCAAAATTAAGTCTAACTAATAGACCAAATCCACATAACTAAGCAACAACCGCCTAAATTAGATTTACAAAAACTGCCTATCAACTATCTGAAGAATATATAACTTTAAGCTAATGTTTGATAACATTAAGACCTATATTACTTTAAGTATTCGTGTTAAAAAAAAACATGTAACTGTGTTGCAACCCATCTGTTTGGTGAAATCTTTTGCTTGCATCGAACATCACTAGCAAGATGAAAACATAAATTTAGATATAAGAACATACCGTCAATAAGCTCTGAAGCTCTAAAAACTATCAAAAAGTTACGTCGGAAAACAACAAAAGGCAAAGACACTAAAATTTGTATATATGTCCATTCAATCTCACTTCATACAACAACGACCGCCTAAATTAGATTTACAAAAACAGTCTATCAACTATCTGAATAACTATATTACTTTAAGCTAACGTTTATGTAAAGTATCGATGTTAAAAATAAAACTTGCAACTGTGTTGCAACCCATCTGTCTGGCAAAATCTTTTGCTTGCATCGAATATCACTAGCAAGCGGAAAACATAAATTCAGATATAAGAACATTCCCTTAATTAGCTCTAAAACTCTAAAAACTATCAAAAAGCTACATCAAAGAACAACAAAAGGCAAAGACGCTAACATTTGTATATATGTCCATTCAATCTCACTTCATATAACAACACATTATCCATTCATTGGAAAAAAACTATTGTAGACACATGAGATTCAAAAGCGAAAAATTAGTTTCCTTCTTTTAATTAATAGCACTTATGAAATCAGCACTTGCGACCCAACAACAAGAGAAAAAATATAGCAAATCAAAACATATAAAAATCATAACCATTCAGAAGCAATACTAATAATGGCATCCATAATATGACAACTGATAAGTATAACAATAGAAATCTAACATTTTACTAAATCGTGTTTTTGATATGTTAATACATGTAACTGTCAACAATGTATTTAGTCTATTACACTTCTTACCTCAACCAGCTCAAGCACCAATCAGCATAACTAAATATTTGCTAGATAAGAACCCCAGAAAAATACCGATCAAGCATTGATATTACCTAATGATAGTCCAGGTGCAAACTTACGCCTGTCACTCCCATTGCATGCATCTAGCCTGCCATTGACATAAACAACATAACTCAACAACTAAATTAAACACAAAAATAAGCTAAATTAAGCACAAACCAATCTAAAAGTTGAACAATAACCAAACAACAGCCTATTAGTCAGAAACACCAAAAATAATCAATAACTAAATATTTTGTAAATATGAACCACCATTGGCATAAACGCCTAAAGTAACCAATATCAAAGTATTTGGTAGATAAGAACCAGAAAATATAATGATCAAACATTGAGATTATCGAATGATAGTTCGGGCACAAACTCACGGCTATCACTCCCATTGCATGTATCCAACCTGCCATAAACGTAAGAAACATAAATCAACAACCAAAACAATCGACAACCAAGTATTTGCTTGATAAGAACCAAAGAGAATGATGGTCAATCATAGACATTACCTTATGATATTGTGAGTGCATACGTACGGTTGTCACCCCTATTACACAAATCCAGGCTGCCATAAATGCAAGCAACATAAATCAACAATTAAATTAAGCACAAAATTAAGATGAATCAAGCATCGCAAAACAAAATAATAACCAAATAAAAGACCCTGTTAATCAAAAACACCTACAAAATTCAAACACATGCATGGACGGAACTATGTAGGGGCAGGGGAGGGCCCCGGCCCCCCCCCCCCCCTCCCCAAAATTTGCGGCACCTAGTGTAAATATTATAGGTTTTAGGGGTAATTTAGTTGAGGTTACAAACAAATCTCCGATGCGGCCCCCCCAAAATAAATTCGGCCCCCCAAAAAAATGTTCAAGTTCCGTCTATGAACACATGTTTGAGTTTCTTAATCGTTACAATTGATGAAGTTACTCCAAATTTCAACCAGATGCAAAATTTAACCTGAAAATCAAATTGAAAATATATGAGAGGAATTTGATTTGTATGTGTGTTTTTTTGGCTAATGAATCACTACGGAAATAAAAATCCCTGCATGTGAAGAAAAGTAGTGGAATCTAGATTGAAGAAGATGGAGGCATTCTGTGTGCATTCAAAATGCACATATCATTTTCTAGCTAATAAGATATACCAAGTTGCTTCCAACATACAAAACCCACTAACTATTTTTTTAATCCCTCTAAGTCGTCCCACTACCTCGAGCCGACCTCCCAATCGGCGACTTCGGAACAGTGTCGATCCAAGTTCCACTTCAATGAATGTTATATAGTATAATTTGTTAAAGTATAACTAGATATAAAAATGAACTTATAGAAAAACAAATATCTCCTTTATTAGATGACCGCAAGAAAAAAAATAATATTTTGTTAGCATATTTGTTTAGTTGTGTTCATATATCATAGTAGTCTCAACCCATTGTATTGTTCCATTTATGCCTATCATCTTAGATATTTTATTTTCTCAAGAATTATATGTTAAATATGCTTAAAATTACTTAGAGCGTCCACAATGGTAGGTTTATGTAAAGTTCTAAAACTTAAAAAAAAGCTTTATATTTTGTTTTAACTATAGTGATCTTTCATTTCATGTACATGTAACATGAAAAGATTTATAGTCTTGAACAGTTTTATAATTTAATGCATGTATTATTGTTAATACTTGTCTAGAGTTGTAAAAGGAACATTCTCATAATTTAATGCATGTAATATTGTTAATACTTTTCTAGAGTTGTAAAAGGTTTGTACATAGTGACAATAGGTTTATAACATCAAAAGGTTTATAAAATGGTGATTAAGAAAGCTTTTATACACATATAAATTAGGGATGGAAAAAAACCCGTACCCGACGGGGACCCGATCCCCAAACCCGATTTGACTGGAGAATCCCTGAGTTATGAAACCGGGGATGGGGCAGGGATGGGGATAGCATAAATCCCCGACCCTGAACTTTTTAATGTACGAATATGTATAAATTATATGTATATTAATACTAAATATACTTGTATGTGTATATGTTAGTGAGTATTGACAAGTATTATACTTGAAGTATATTTGTATGTATATGTGACATATAATGGATCAAAATCATCAAATATTTTAAAATGTTAAGCACTAACTACGTATTATCCGACCATTTTTTTGTCCGCATGCAGTCATTTGATGTACTCTATTTTTATGTTATATATGCTGTTTCAATATATACAATGCTTTAAAGTTGAATGACATTTAATTATATCAACTATGTACAATGCACACTTTTGAAGACATTTTGTAGGTCAATTATTTATATTTTTGATAAGTATGTAACTTTTATGCTTAATTCATAAGTGCCAAAAATCCCCGAATCCCCATGGGGATCCCCGATCCCCGTTGGGGACGGGGATGATGGATGTAGAACGATTCCCCTATAGGGATGGGGGCGGGGATGGGGATGAGAGTGAAAAACGGGGATGGGGATGGTAAATACGATCCCCAAAATTACCCGCTCCGTTGCCATTATAAAGCTCCACCGTTATGAATGCTTATTGATATAAAATATTAGTTTTGCATATGCTATAACAAAATTTTAATTACAAAAAACAAATTTCACATTTATATAAAACCAAACATCATATATCTAACATTAATAGCCATTCAACTCTTATTGGTATAAAGTTTATTCAAGTAGAAACACAACCCACATCATTTCATCATCTCCTTTTTGTCCCTCTTTGTATCGTGTTAAGATGTCTAAATCTAGTTGTGGCGCTTTAGATAAAGGAGCATTTTTCACTAGTCCGATTAAAGTAATAGTTGTCGACAACAAGAATGAATCTCTTGCTCATGTTCATGAATTTCTTGCTTCACATTCATTTGAAGGTAACTATTTTTATTTATAAATGCAGAACTACTCCAATCTACTGTAAGCAAGTCAATATAACACTCATGGTCAAATCTATTTATTATTGTTTATGAATCGGTAGTCATCTCTACTATAAATTTTCAATTTACAAATACTTAAACACAAACTAACATTTTGAGGTTTTTTCTTATACAAAGAGTAACTAATGATTTCAAATATTACCAGAACCATATTATTTTAGTTTCATTTTTAGTGTTTACATTATTATTTTAGTTTGTCCTTAAAAAAATTTAGTTTCTTTAATGGTTAAAGTTGAGTCTTATGACTATTTTACCCTCATTTTAAATATTTGAATATGTGAAAATTTATTATTACATTTATTGCATTCAAGGGTAAACATGACATTTAATTGGGCAATTAATGCACCTATCATAAAATGAAGTTTTTATGTTTGTGGATACTTAAAGTGGGACGGAGGGAATACTTTTTTTACTTGTTATTTTATTTCTAAATTTTTTTTACTTAAAGAACATATTTATGATCATGTATAAATCATAATTTATTGGAACCGTAAACCGTGACAAGTGATTATAATTTTTTTTTTTTTATAAATGTACGCAACAATATGAGAACAAATTTATTAATTCGCCTGAAAAAGAACTAAAAGAAATTTTTGCATCACATTTTATTGAAAAGGGATTTTATTTGGAAATATTTTCAATCTATTTTTAAAATCTATATGTAGTTGCTTATACTTGTAATTTTATTGGACAATTTATTTTATTTATCACTTAGACATTTTACGAAGGTAGGCCATCCATAACTTAATCTTAATTCGCAACTCGCTTATCAAATAGTTATAAGTTCTATGCCTGCACGAAGTTTAGACATGAGTCAAATTTCGTTTACATATAATGATGAATTTTTCATATGTTGTGTCATTTATTAAAATTAGAGTTAACTACATGGTCCCTGTGATTTTTTGGGTGTTACGGATTCGACCCATTTTATTTTTTCGTTACGGGTTCAGTCACAGTGGTTTTGAACCGTCACAATCCAATCCATTTTAGCTAACTCTCTTAGTTTGACTATTAAATGAGAGGGTAATTGTTTCTTTTTGTATCTATATGCTTTTAACCAAATATAAGACCCGCTTATCTTGCATGGTTTATTTAACATACACAATACATACAATTCTCACAACTTTCTCTCTTTTCACCACGAGATATCTCCATCTTCTTCATCCACTACTCCTTTCAACTTTTTTTTACCCAAATTCAACACACTTTACAAATTCAAAATCACACACCAAAATTAATAATTAAAAAGAAAACACATATTCAAGCCATCAAATGCAACCCCATCTCACACAGTTGGCAACCACCATGATTTCACATCACCACTAACACGATTGGATATGACAGAAGATGCTAGAACTTTTTATAGTTGGTTTTAGATTTATGAGATTGTAATATTCAAGCCACGTTAAAACACCTATTAATCTTTTAACAAAAAATCATCAAACCAAATAACAAAACCATAAATAAATATATAATTATAAAAAACAAATAAAATCATGATGTAAATATCTAGATGATTTCTGGGTTTCCAGATCTGGTTCGGATGGTGGTTGTGCTGGCGCGATGGTGTTTCGTGGTGGCAAATCCGTTGGTGGCACTGGGATGGGAGTGGTTGGTCCTGATGGTGATGGTATAGTGACGGAAATGGCATGTTTATTGTGATGATGATGGTGGAGGCGCATGATGCTATGTTGTCGAAGGACGGTGGAGGTAGTGGTGGTTGGCTGAAATATTAGAGAGAAAGAGAGAGTTTGAGAAAGTGTGTGGGTGTGAAGTGAGATCACTGTGATGTATGTGTTGGTGTAAAGAAAAGATAAGAAATAATATTTGAATTAAAAACTTATATAAAAAATTTAGAAAAAAAAATAAAAAAAAAGTTGGTCCGGGGGTATTTTTGTCATTTAACGTGACTTAACAATAAAAATTAACGAATTTAGGCAAAATGGACCGGTATCCATGACGGGTCAAAACCACAGTGACTGGATCCGTAACGAAAAAAAGAAAATGAACTGAATCCGTAATACCCGACAAACCACAGGGACCATTTATGTAGTTAACTCGTAAAATTATTTTTAAATGTGGATCTAATTATTTAATTATGTATTTTTTTGGCATCGTTACATAAAGTTCAAAAAAGAAAATAATCAGTGTCTATCACAAGCCATTGCATTATAATCACGTGTAAAAGCTACTCTTTAAATACGGAATAAGCATATGCGTGAATAGTATAAATTAATTTATTAAATAATATTTTTCATAAATCCTTGATGAATGTACAATCTCATGAATTTATTTGCATATTATATTAACACGTCTTTATATTTTGATATTTATAATCATATACATGTGCAGAGTTTTTAGTATTACAATAAATTTAAAAAAGACAAATGATAGTCTTGATAACAATAAAGTTTATTTTACAATTGAGTTTATAAAATTGAATTTAGCATTAAACAATTTACAAAGTTTGGGACTTAAATTGAGTTTATAAAATTGAATTTAGTATTAAACAATTTACATAGTTTGGGACTTAATTGTAAGGTTTATTAATCGAAGACATAAAAATATGCACATTTGATTCACGCATATCCCGATAAATTGACCGACTATATAAATCTTTTATATAATAAAAGAATTACATCATTTTGGAGTATTTTTGGAAAACCCTTCTCATTGAAAAAAAAATTAGACCAATAGGAGAGCTCGATTTTGCCACGTAGGCGAAATCGAGGAATATGATTGGTCAATAGAAAGTCAAAATTAAATTGATTTTGGTCAAACTTCATAAATTTGGTGGAGAAATATAGTTAAGTAAAAAAATGCATAAAAATATAGGTGTCATATTTATGAAAACAAAAACTTAAAAAAAGATGAAGTAATTAATAAAACTTTAGTGGTTGAATTTTAAATAAAATATATGGAGCTAAGTGTAAAATTACAAGTTTCCATGTTTTTTAATAACTTTAAAAAAAAACACAAATAACCCCTTACACTTTATACCCCTTATATTTTATAATATTAACTTTGTTTAAAATTAAATGAGTATTACATTAGTTTTTAGACTTTCATCCATTAAAATTACAAAATTTGGTAAATATTGCGAATTAGTTTTTATGTTAGTTTTAGACTTTCATCAATTAAAATATTTTTTTTAAAGAGTGACTCATGTTATTCTATTTAAAAGTTTAATTTAGGCGTACACGGGTTTGAATATTAAATACGGCTAAATTATTAGTAGCGGGAATATAAATATCAAATGGTAAGCATGAGTTACTGTGATATGAAAATAAATATATGCGATTGTACTTATAACAATGACTCATGAAATTGTTATTTAAAATTTATATATGAATATCCATAAAAACATTTTAGAAACTTTACGGAGCATATTTTAATTTCGTTAACGCTTATTATGTGATACTAAACTCGCACATTTTTTACAACATGATATCAATAGTTAAAGTTAAACAATAGCATCAACATCAATTTCAACATGTCTGTCAGTTAAAAACGTTATACTAAACACATGGGTTAAATAGTTATTATTTAATTTAGAAGGTGTTTTGCTTAAATTTTAAAAAAATAATAATAATAAAAAAAAAAATCACGCATCACAATCCTTATATGATAACAATCACCTCCTAAATAAAAAAAAGAAAAAGAAAAGCTACGTAGGTGATAACCTAACTTTATTCATTAACGTGATGTTTCATTAAAAAAAAAAAAAAAAAAAAAAAAAAAAAAAAAAAAAAAAAAAAAAAAAAAAAAAAAAAAAAAAAAAAAAAAAAAAAAAAAAAAAAAAAAAAAAACCCTTAATAATTGGCCGTTGTAAAGGAATTAAAGTATGTACATGAGAATTATTAAGCAAGAATATATAGTTTTTAATCAGGTTATTACGTTACTATACGGCGAAAAGCATATTTCACTAACTCTCATGCAAGTCAAGTATAATCATGTGATTTTGCTTGAATAATAAAATATAATTTTAATCCAAAAGCATTCTCCTAAAATAATAGGTAGATTATTTTATTATTATTTTTTGAACGGCGGGTTAGTTGTTAAATATTAGTTGTTGGCTCGAGTTAGTGTCGCATCCTCGGGCAGAGATACCAACCGCGAGCCTCTCCTTAGGGGATAACCCCACTCCTATTCCCGATTCGCCTGATATCATTAGAGCTTGTGGTTCCCAAGTGACGACTTCCCGGTCGGTCACCCAAACCGGTACTACTCTCACTTGGGCTTGCTTAACTACTTAAGCCTTTACCACTGATATCATTAGAGCTTGTGGTTCCCAAGTGAGGACTTCCCGGTCGGTCACCCAAACCGGTACTACTCACTTGGGCTTGCTTAACTACTTAAGCCTTTACCACTAGACCACAAGCCCCATGATAAATAATAGGTAGATTATAACATAAATACATATGATTTTTTATTTTTAGTCCACCAAATAAAACTAATTGAAACATATTAACTAATTCATTTCTTAATCGATAAAAATACATAATCAAAACGAAATTTTAAAAACCCTGTACGTGCACATGTATTTAATGTATGATTTTGTTTTTTTATGTTTTCGTCCGTTTTTTTATGTTTTCGTCTGTTTTTAATGTTTTCGTCCGTTTTTTTTTCTATTTTCGTTTATTTTTTACGTTTTCTTCTGATTTTTTTTACGTTTTCGTCTGTTTTTTATGTTTTTGTCCGTTTTTTACGTTTTCGCCCGTTTACGTTTTTGCCCGTTGTTCTAATGTTTTCATACGTTTTCGTCCATTTTTATACGTGTTCATACATTTTATCCATTCTGATCCATTTTTACACGTTTTCATCCTTTTTTATTCGTTTTCGTCCGTTTTTTTACGTTTTCCTCTATTTTTTACGTCTTCGTCTGTTTTTTTCCGTTTTCGTTTGTTTTTTTTTTACGTTTTCGTCAGTTTTTTTTATGTTTTCGTCCATTATTTACGTTTTCGCCCGTTTTTTTACGTTTTTGTCCGTTGTTCAAATGTTTTCATACGTTTTCATCTATTTTTTTTACGTTTTCATCTGTTTTCTTATGTTTTTATCTGTTTCCGCCTTTTTTTTACGTTTTCACATGTTTTTTTATTAGGTAAGTATAGTAAAAGAAAACTTGACATTTGATAAAAATGTTTCTGTATCGATTTTAAATCACGATTTTGACCCCTTTCTGGTCCGAATCATCAAACGCGTAAAACACGAAAGTTGTCCAGAATGATGTTTTACATCAAGACTCGCGAGATTTAACCTGAAAATGTAAAATAAAGGCTGTTAACCTGAAAATGCAAAATAACCGGAATGATGTTCATACATTTTTATCCATTCTGATCCGTTTTCGTCTGTTTTTTTCGTTTTTGTCCGTTTTTTTTTCGTATATTTTTTTACGAATATGAAAAAACGGACGAAAACGTAAAATAACAGACGTTAGTAAGCTCTGTTTTAATGCATTTTCGTATTTTTTTTTTACGTTTTCGTCTGTTGTTTTAATTTTTTCATACGTTTTCGTCCATTTTTATAAACGTATAAAAATGGATGAAAACATTAGAACAACGGACAAAAATGTAAAGAAACGGGCGAAAACGTAAAAAAAGTGGACGAAAACATAAAAAACTGACGAAAACGTAAAAAAAAATAGACGAAAACGTAAAAAAATAAACGAAAATGGAAAAAACGTAAAAAACATAAAAAAAACGGACGAAAACATAAAAAAATAGACGAAAAACGTAAAAAAATCAAAAGAAAACGTAAAAAAAACAAACGAAAATGGAAAAAAACGGACGGAAACGTAAAAAAAACGGTCGAAAACATAAAAAAAAAATAGACGAAAACGTAAAAAAANAAAAAAGACGAAAACGTAAAAAAACAAACGAAAATGGAAAAAAACGTAAAAAAAACATAAAAAAAAAACGGACGAAAACATAAAAAAAAAAATAGACGAAAAATGTAAAAAAATCAAAAGAAAACGTAAAAAAACAAACGAAAATGGAAAAAAACGAACGGAAACGTAAAAAAAACGGACGAAAACATAAAAAAAATATACGAAAACGTAAAAAAATTAAACGAAAACGTAAAAAAACAAACGAAAATGGAAAAAAAATGGACGAAAACGTAAAAAACAGACGAAAACGTAAAAAAGGATGAAAACGTAAAAAAAACAGACGAAAACGTGAAAAACAGACGAAAACATAAAAAAACAGACGAAAACGTAAAAAACAGACGAAAACGTATTAAAACAGAACTTACTAACGTGTTAAAAAAATAAACAAAAAAAATTGCACCGTTCGTCCTTTTGGTTTGCAAAATGACGAGTATACCCTCATGGGACTTCAGGTGTAACAACACTTAACAAGCGTTAGTGGGGACCTCCAGATGGAGGGACTAACGGCGCCAAACGTTTGCCCGTTAAGGATGGACGGTGCAGTTTTTTTGGTCAAAGGACTAATGACGCCAGTCAACGCAAACCACAAGGACGAACGGTGTAATTTACTCAAAGTTTTATCTCAACCCAAACATGAAGTCAAGTAGCATTAGAAATAATAATAGTCTTTTTCATCCATGCTTGAGTGTCAAAATTGATGAATTTATTTCCAGCATGGTCGATTGCATAAAGATCCTAGAAGTAGTTACACAACTTGTAATCAAAAAAAAAACAAAACTAAACGAGAGACCACAAAACTGAATATCACCGTTCTCAAAATGGTTGTTCTAAAACTAATGCTCTCTTTACAAAACTGAATATGTATTTTACATATTCTTGATAGTCTCAAAAAATATACACAACGACAACAACATCATTCCCAATTGAATATGGATAATAAAGTTGACAAATAAGTTGAGAAAAAAGACCCCGGAAATCAAATTTTTTATAAACAACTAGATGTCATGAAAAACTGAAACTAGTTTAATTTGCTCCAAAATCAAGTTTGATATTTCTTCACATTAATTTGATTCTTGACCAAGATAATTATGTAGGTGGAAAGACACGAATAAAAAAGATATGAGAACATTAGAAAAACTTTAGATCAAACAGATACACATAACACACATCTAAGACTTGATATAGAAGCATCTTTTATATAATAAAACAAAACCTCTATTGGGAATTTTTCATTTCAAAAAAATTAGAACCATACTTTATTTAGTAATAATTTAAAAAAAAAATTATTTTTTTATTAAGTAACATTTTATATTTATCCATAACACAAGTAGAAGATAAATAAAAAAATATAGATAAGATATTTAAAAAAAATATTATTTTCTTATTAGGTAACAATTTATATTTATCCACAACACAAGTATAAGATAAATACAAAAAATATAGATAAGATGCAATTAACAATAGGATTAATATTTTTAAATAATTATTTCAAAAAATTAAAAAAAAAATCCGCGCGTGCGCGGGCATTATAACTAGTTATGAAATAAATAAGTTTACTCAAACTCGATCTTCTCTTCACGCATGTTGACTCAACTAGACTTGTGATTCAATTATAATATTATTAGCTTGTATAACAAAAATAAGCCTAATTTAGTGTTTGGTTAAGTTTATATGTTTGGGCTTATATGAAGGTGTTTTGATAATGCCATTTGTTGCTTATTTGAGGAGAGGTATATAAGAATATTATATAAAAAGATTTTTATACCCTCAATTAGTAATTACACCCTCATAATACTTATGTACTTTTTTTTTTGTCAATTTACCTTATAAATTATGATAAGTTCAGTCAAATACTTATCAAGGGCTTATATAAGCATAGCCATAAGCCGCTTATATAAAATAAGCATAAGCCCAATTCACAAGCTTAGTCAAACACACCTAAGACTATTAATTAGAATGGTAAAATAAATAATTTATAAAATTTTAACTTCTAATTTAAGAATGTAAATAACTATTTGGATTAAAACCATATATACTAGGAATGAACTTTTCAAATATAGGAACGACCACTATAAATTATTGTTTTGTTTTACTAAGAGACATACGACCGGATGAATTTAGGGCATTGAATTGGGTTTAATGGTAATAAAGATGGGTTTGAGTTTTTTAAAGGTTTTTATTTGGGTCGTGGTGGGTTTGGGGCAGTGTACCGAACTATTTTTGGCGATGGTCCATCAGTGGCTATCAAAAATCTAATAGTCTTTGAGCCTTGTTAAGTCTGAATAAGATTTTTAAGAGAGGTTAAGAAATTAGGAAATATGCATTACGTTAATCTTGTAGCTCTTGAAGGGTATTTTTTTTGGAACAGCGATTTTATTAGACAAATGAAAACTAGCAAGGAGCTAGAATTACAAAGAAATCATATTAGGACTTTTAAGTCAATCGTCCCAACTGAACGAGGCTTTACATCTAAACTTACACCAATAATAAGCTCTTGAAGGGTATTATTAGACTCTATCTTGTAGCTAAAATTTTGGCTCACTTCACCACCTTAACGTCATTCATTACATTCTATAGTCCAGTAATTTTTTGATAGACGGTTTGGGTGACCCCAAAGTTGCTTACTTTAGTCTAGCGAGATTCCTACCAATGGTTTTTTAGGGGTTTTGATTTGTGTGCGTGTGTTTCTTTGTGCTTTATGGAGTTGCTGGTAGGTGACCGAAATTTATAAGAGGTTATTAGAAAAAATGGTGCAAGAATGATGAAGACTTGTGAAGAAAAAGATCTAGCAGGGGAGGTTGTTTGAGAGAAAGAGAGTGTTTGGTTTTGTGTTTTAGAGAGTGTGTTGTTTAAAGTTGAGGTATCAAATTCCACCAAATCATAGAAATATAATAAAAAAGCATGTTTTGTATAATTTACAGGTTTTGTAGGTAACCTGTTACCAAATTAGTTATAATGGAACGAACTTGAATGTTATAATGGTTAAATTGTTAATAGAAAAGCATATTACTTTTATTTGTAAAATATAAAAAGTTCGTTTCTAATATATCATTTAACACTAATTATTTCAACAAATAAAATAGTAATGTGGGCAACTCAATTGTGATAGATGAAGTGATATAAGTGCATGGACCCGAATATTCTTTATAATTTCTCAACATATAAGTAGCATGCTAACATTGTTCGTCATCATAATGGAAAGTCAGTTTATACTGTGTGAATATAAAGAACGAATTTTTTTGTTAATTACAAAAAGCTTTTTGGTTGTTTAGTATTCTATTTTTATTTGATATTTTCTATGAAAGTATGTATCTATTTAAAAAAGGGGGCATTTACATACATACTTCCCCCACTTCCCTTATTTTATATATTTACATCATGCTTTAAAAACTTGTGTTTGGAGAAATATGTAAATATTGATATGTACATAGGAATGTATATAAATTCCCCTTTAATATATGCTTCCCATCCCAAAAAAGGATTATGTATCTTATATATCATTATTCTATCTATGGTCGAAAGTTTATTTTTTAATGTAGAAAAGTAGGAAATATTAGAAAAGAAAAAGTTGTTTTTGGCTTTTTAGATTTGATCTTGAGTAAATTGCAATGATAATATGAAATTAGTTTTACATATTTATTGTGGCATGATACCAATGATTACATACACAATACTTGATAATTACCTCTTATATCCTAGATTTTATATAGTTCATCAAGTCTTCTCATTTTTCTTTATTTATCTTGCTTTTATGTTGTGGGTGAATCAGTTACATGTGTTAATAAAGCCGGTACTGCCTTAACAATGCTAATTGATGAGAAGGCCGATTTTGATATCATATTANGAACACAATCCATCAACAAAAACTAAGTTAATTTTTTAATTCGGAATTAACATTCTATAATGTTACACATAAAAAATGAACTCTCAATGATCCCCACTTCGGCTCCACTCATCAATAATGATGAAACAGAGGAGAAAATATAGACGTACAAACGAAATAGCTATAAGAAGATATGAAAAGACCTCATTAAAGATTCAAAACATTACGTTGATGCAGAAAACATTAGTACCTTCCGACACAATTATTATTTATATTCATTCTTTTTATTATGGTGGTAGAAATGTCGCCATGGATGGCAGCTTGCCCGAAAGAGAGGAACACCAAGTTCATCTAACAGTGATAAAATCGCAAGTAATAACTCTAAAGATGTAGGTAAGTTTGGTCGTATGCCTCTTGTTGCAACACATGTCGGAAATCCAGAAGACTCAAACACTTCGACTCGTCATGCCACCTTTTCACAGAGCAGAGGAAAAACATATGTGAATCTCAAGAATAATCAATCATTTGGTGAATCTTCATTGATGGGAAACTTTGAATTAGAAAACTTTGAACTAATAAATTCTCTACCTAGTACTCATCATGGTTCTATTCATCACAACTTCCCACCAAAACAAGCATCTGATGATTTGTTTGATTTTATGAATGGAATGGAGGGAGATGAAACATTTTTGGGCATTCAACACCATCCAATAGAGCTAAATGACAACTACAAAATGGAACAAGTTTCTCAGAACTATGGCCTAGAAATGCCTAATTGGGTTGGTTAACTAGCCTGAAGTGGAAATGTTGTTATAGATGTGATGAACAATTTTCCTTTTTTGCGTTGTTTTCAAATAAGCTAGTTAGAAGTGAATCCTACCTGAAACTAGCATTTTGTCTTTATCATATGAGAGATGGAAACTTTTAACTGCTTTTAATCTATATTTGAAGTTGTATTTTCGATACCTATAAAGTAACTAACTTTAATAAGGAAATACTATATATATGGTTATATTGATCATTGTTGATTTTACTTGATATGAATTAAATCAAGAGATGCATAAAGACAAAGAAGTTAGTTCCTAAGATGGGCTATCTAAACTTAATGTCCAGTTCGTTCATTTATATTTTACCCTGTAATATCATGTAGCATAATTAAGTTATAGGTAGATACACGTAGATAGAAAGAAATGAAAGATACTATATGTAATTAGAGAGCACAATCTCGTCTACTTAGGTCTAGATAAATTAGGCTTTGGGTGATGTTTGAGTTAATTAACTAATTAAAAGTGTTATACACATAACATGGTGGGGGTTAAAGAATGATTACGGAAAGCACATGATACTGTCCCAGGCTGAGGAATATGCGCTCAAGTCCAGGCAGGAGCTTGATGCTGAGAAGTCTTGCTGGGAGACCGAGAAATTATCTTGGAGCCAAGATCTCCAGAAGGCTATTGTAGAAAAAGACTCCCTGGTTGCTCAATCAAAAGTTAATGAGGTTGCTCTTACTGAGAAGATTTTTAGGTTGACTGACAAGGTTGTTGGTTTAGAGGCTGGCTTGATGAGCTAACATTTTTGTCATAAATTGATTTAGAGGCTACTAAGTCTGAGAAGAAGGAATTGATT
>LBNU01033335.1:19749-33603 GCA_014162995.1 Artemisia annua
TTCCTACTTTTCACTATATAATTTTTTTTTTTTTTTTTATTTTCTTTTGTTTTTTTTTTGTTTTTTTTTTTTCTGCGAGAATGTTCATATCTCACTTCTTAAACTCGTCGGTTTTAGAAAGGAGGAAGAATTCGTTCCAACCTAAATTCTTAACCAAATCTTCCCATGTTTCATCATCGAGGGGGTTTTTTGTCAAGCCAAATTCGGGCAGCCCCATCGATGGAAAATGGGAAAAGAAGAAGTTTGATGGCATCTTCAGGGACGTTTTTGCATTTGATGGTGGATGTGATTTTGTTAAACCATCGAATGTGATCTTGAGGATCGTCCCTTTCAAAACCATAGAATTGTCGCGAGGTTACAAGATTTATCAACCCTGTCTTAAGCTCAAAATTGTCGGCCACGATGGCCGGAACAACGATAGCATCTCCGTAACCCTCGATGTGTGCTTGGAGAAGCTTATTCATGGTAGGCTCATCTGCCTTGAGAACAGAAGTGGTGGAAATAGCACGAACCTCGGGTTCGACTATTGATGAAGTACGTCTACGTCTACGATTTCGTCTTCGAGGAGTGGGGACAAGCTTTTGTAATGGGCTTGTAGACCTCGAAGAACGAGTGCGCATGCACCAAAAACAAAACCAATCAACAAAGAAAACTTGGAATCTTTTTATTTATTTATTTTTCTTTTGTTTTCTTTTCTCTCTCTTTTTTTTCGTTAACCGTTACGTCAATCGAAACCGTTTTGCTTTAAAAGCTAATCGGGTAACAATTGATTTCACGATTAGCTTTTTGTTGTTGTTATTTGGGAATGGTTTACAACCTCCTTCCTTCAACGGAAGACGGAGGATGTTTATTATTTTTTTGGTGTTTTTGTTGAATACTTGGTGACAGGTATTCCTTTTTCTTATTTTTTTCTTTTATATATATTAGAAACAAAAAGAAAATATTTTTGTGTTTTTATGTTTTTGAAAGATGAAAATACGATATATATATATGGTAAATATACAAAGGAGTGAATATTCAAAGATCACTAATCTTCAAATACGTCTGAATACGCAGACAACCTCCCCGGCAGCGGCGCAAAATTTTGATTGGTCCTGAACGGTCAGGTTTTATCACACAAGCTAACCACTTGTGAATGATCAACCGTAATAAAAGCCTAAGGGTCAAGAAACCAATGCAATGAAGTCCAGAGAGTATAGAAATATTCCCGGGTCGTTATGTCCCGACGAGGAAGTGAATTGTATCAAAAACGAATTGTGATCTAGTGATAATGAACGAGAATGGGTTTATGTATGATTATACTACGAGAATATGAATAAAATTGACTAGACAAAGCTATATGAACAAACACGTAAAGCTGAAGAACTTAGAAACGTTTAAAAACTAAAAACGCGCGTTTTAATTAAAAATAACGTCTACGCGCAAAATAAAAAGTGAAACGGGAGCAAATAAAATCCTAAAACTGTGAAAATTACTTTTTTACAATTCTAATGACAAAAGAAAATTTTAAGAAAAAGAAAAATATTTTTTTACCTTTTTAATTAATTATTATTAATTAATTACTAATTACTAATTAAAATAATTTAAACTAAAATAAATCCTAAACTAATTTAGAAAATTACCAAACTTTTTCTAAAACTATTTAACAATTACAGAAGTCCTAAAAAATTATAAAAAGCTCCTAAACTTTATAAATAAACTATTTTAGATTTAATTTACTTAATTACTAATTAAAAGCTAATTAATCTAATTTAATTAAGAAAAATAACAAATTAACAGTTACAATTAAGAAACTATTTTCTAAAAATGTTATTTAACTAATAACAGCTAGAAAAAATATAAAAAGATGCTAGAGATTAAAATTAAACACTAAATGATTTTATTTTTGATTTTTACTAAAAACTAATTAAACTACTTTTAATTGCTAAAATTACCAAATTAAAAGATAAAATTATGAAAATATTTGTACAAATACTATGTGATGCCAGAAACCTAGGAAAAATATGAAAACTACTAAGTATTTAATAAAAATAAAAAATAAATTAAAAAGATAAATTCTATTAAATAGAAGCTATCACTAAAATTAAAGATGATGATTTTTGATTTTTCTTTTTACCAAACTGTTAAGACACTGAAAATGGAAAACTTTTGCAAAGACAAACTTCCTAGAACTCAAAAATGAGCTTTGTGGGAGCTTATGTAATTGGCAGTGAGCTTATAGAGCTTGAATGGATTTTTTAAAGTACAAGAAGCTACAAAATAAGCTAAGACTGAGAAAATGGTTAAAATAAGTTGAAAGGCAAGTAAAGGAAACTTAGATCACACAGGGAAAACAAGAAAAGCTCAAGAAAGAAGCCACAAGACTCAATTAAGCAACTACAATATCCAATTCCAAACAGACCTGTTCAGTGGGTATTGGAGGCCTAATTTAGCTAGGGGCAAAAACTCTTGAGCCAAAAATGAGCCTGGAATTAGCAAATACACACTGTGGGCTTTCCAAAAAGCCCACAAGCTCAGGACAAGCTCAAGTGATGAGCAAGCTAGATACTTGTGAAAAACAGCACAACTCACTGAGTGAATTGACAACTCTGTGAAGTTTATAGGTGACAAAAGACAAACCAAAGGTTCACAAGCTAATCCCACAGATGCACAAGCTAGGCAAAGACTCAAGATGAGTTTGAATAGCTAAAATGATCAAAACAACAGGCAAGTGCTAGCTTATGCAGGATCAAAAGGACCAACAGATGTGAACATTGTCCAAAGAGAGATTGAAATAAGCAGTTGGCTCAAATAAGCACAAGGGCATAATCCAATGGCAAAAGCAAACAAGCACAATAACTAACAACACTTATAAAGCTAAAATACACAATTAACAACCAAGGACCAATCAAGAAACATAAACTCTACAAGCTCAGCTTGCATGCTGATGCATCAGCATAGTAGTGGTCAAATAGGCAAATGATGAGTTCACAATAAGCTAGAGAAAAAGCTAATAAAGGCAAACAAGAAGCTCAGCTAACAAGGCAACCTAAGTGGCTTTCCAAATCACCATTTATCAAGCAAAATGGTCAATGGATGAGTGAGATGTGGTCAAAAGAAAAATGACTCAACTGTGATACAGGGCACTTATCCAGAAAACATGATACAAAAAGCAACAAAATAAGCAGTGTACAAATCTAACTAAAATTTATAAAAAATACTATGATGAAGATCAGCAACAAAACTCTAATAGTCTAAAAGGACAAGATCTAAAACTTAGTAATTAACCCTACACTAAATTCCAAAGTTTATTCAAAAACTTTTTCCTGAAAATTATGACTTTTTGATTTTTGAGCTAAGGTTGACTTTTTTCAACTTTGATTGGATCTAAATGACTTATAATGTTGTTATAAACTGCAAGTAACCTAGATTAAGCTATATAAACTACTTATGTGGTGAAATGATGAAATCAAGTACTTTAAATCCTAACAGTTAAATGACAGTGAAGATTAGAAAGGATTTTTGACTTTTTCTCAAACAACAACCTGATTTATTGACTTAACCTAACTAAAATGACCTATTGCAAGCTGTTGTGACCAAATGCAACAAACAAAACATGCTAGAACACACTAAGACCCACTGATCCAAACAGTCCTTAACAGACAAATTACATTAACACTATGAGATTTAAAACTACAACTACTACATTTAAAGGTTTAAACAGATTTAGCACACTAAACAAAAGCTAAATGACCACTAAAAGACCACAATTAACCATAAGAACACAAGGATGCAAATAAAGCTAATCTAGGCAGTCAAAACAAGAAATGTGAGCCCAAAGAGTTGCAATGAGCAAATCCACAATATTAAGCTACAAAACTACTTAAATACACCTAAGAAGCCTACAAGCATAAAAATAAGCAGTTGAAAGTGCTTATACAGTTAAAAGAGAAAAAAATGGATAAAGGCTCACAATGTGCTTTCCTGCTAAGAACATGAAACCAGGGATCACAAATCACTTCCTAACACTCCCCATGGAGTTCTAAACCAAGGCCATCCATGATTTATCCTGCTCCAGCTTCTTCTTCATCTTCTTTTTCTATTTTTTTTTATTTTAAGAACTATTTTTGAGGTATTTTCTAGATTTTTAGTAAACTTGAATTTTATGTTTTATAAGCTTCAGAAAGCTTATGAGTACACTAATTTGAGCTTATAAGAACACTAGATAACCATTTTCAACCATAATAAGTTTAACTTGAACTTTCTACTAACAATGGCATAAACTGAAACTTGAACAAACAACTTGATTTTATTATGGGAATGAGTTCAAAACACTCTGAAACACTTGGAAATACAATTGAAAGCTAAAGTTTACAACATTAATATAAAAAACGACATAACATGAAAAAATAAATAACTCTCCATTCTGCTTCCCTCTTCTCTTTCTTTTTATATGGAAATCCTAGGGTTTCTTTGACCTTCTCAGTACCTTCCACCACAATTCTCAATCCTTGGATCACTGAAACTCAATATTGACCTTTAAAATTGCTTTTGGCGCCAATTTGTCAATTGTGGCAGTTGGGGTAGCTTGGAGGGATTTGGGGGCATTAAATGCACCTTGGAGTCTTGCTGAGGCCAAGGTAACATGGTTTGGTAGAAATGAGGTGGAGGTATGGTGGTGAAAAAGTAGTAGCAGGTCACGTGGGGGATGAGGAAGGGGAATTTGATTGGTTTGATTGGGTGGGGGATATAAAAAATGGGGAAGTTATAATTTGGGTGTTGGGCTGGGAAGGGTTATGGGCCAAGGGGTTAAACAAAAGGGCTTGGGTTTATTTGGGATGTGTTGGACTTGGTTTGTTGGGTTATGAATAAAAGGCCACGCTTGGCTTGTAGATAAATCACAAGGACCAATTTTGCAACATTCTAAAATTGAGGGGCTGGAACTGTAATTTCTCCAAAGTGCTTATTAGGACCAAACTTGCCATCTTTGATAAACCAAAGACCAAAAATGTGATTTTCCAAAGTTTAAAACCCCAGGGACCAAAATTGCCAATTTCCAAAGTTGAGGGGCTTGTTTTGCCATTTCATGAAAACTTTTATCCAAGGATCAATATTGAACATTTTTTACTTTCCAAGGACTTAAGTTGTGTTTTCTTTGAAATAATTTGACCAGGGACTAATTTTGACAATCTTTGAAAGTTGGGGGACTGAAATTGCCAATTCTGCAAAGTTTGCAAGTTTTTCATTTGTTTTTAAACATTTTGCATTTGAGACATATAAAACATGATCCTTGGATATTTTCTGCATTTTGATGCGTTTTTGCGTGTTTTCAGATGTTTTTGCAGTTCGGATTTGACCAAAAATGATGAGTGTTTGAGCACTCATCAATCCCCCACACTAAACTATTGCTAGTCCCTAGCAATATTTTATGAAAACTTGATGGATTTTCAGTCTCTTTACCAAAAGCCATCACTTCTGGAGTAGCCGAATGTTTAAGTTCAAGTAAGAACCATGGTACACCGATAACCATGTGATTTTGAGCAAATCACCAGCTTTCAACGGGTTTGATAAGTCTTTACCAGAAGCCGTTTGCTTCTGGACTAACCAACTCTTAGATAAAACATAGTTATTATCTTTGGTGAGCTGATTACCAATTATGGTTTTCCAACTGCCTTTACCACAAGCCATAATCTTGCGGGCTAGCCGACTCTTCACTAATTAAAGATATGGTGAGTCGATTACCATACAATTTTTGGCAAATTGCAAGCCATAAACCGATTTGATTTATCTTTACCAAGAGCCGTTTGCTCCTGGATTAGCCAACCCTTTTGTCGGTTAGACATGGCGGACTGATAACCACAAAAATTTTTGAAATAAAGTGAAAAATTTTTGAAAATTTTGGCCAAAAACGGGGGTATTAGATGCTATAATGTGATAAAATTCGCTAGAATTCCCCCCCCCCCCACACTTAGAATTGAATATTGTCCTCAATATTCAAAGTCCCGGCTATTATGCCGATTCTCTGAACGGAAGAAAGACAAAATTCTAAGCTAACTGCGGAAATATTATTTTTCACTTTATTTATATTATACGTACACACAACACTTTTTTTTTTGAAATATACATATATATTGCAAATAGCAGTGGGGGACGGCCACTCCCCCACACTAGGGTGGTAGAAAATAGAAAGAAGTCAAAAATATGGGTGAAAACCCATATGTTTTGCTACTGTTTTTGTTCACCGAGTCGCTAGCTTGACTCGATCCCCGAATTCAATTGTCCTTGGGGAAAGTTTGGAGATCCGGGACAACCATGGATGGTATGTCCTCTCCAAAGTAATGCTTCAACCGATGCCCATTCACTTTGAAATTAGGTCTGTCATTTTGAGACAACTCGACGGTACCATATGGATAAACCTTAGCAATAGTAAATGGTCCGGTCCAACGGGTTTTTAATTTTCCCGAGAAGATCTTTAATCTTGAGTTGAAACGAAGGACTCGATCCCCGACGTTAAAAACGCGGTTTTTGATTTTGGAGTCATGAATCTTCTTTGTCTTTTCCTTGTAGATCAAAGAGTTCTCGTATGCCTGATCACGAAGTTCATTTAATTCATTCATTTGAACTTTTCTGTGATCACCCGCAGTTTTGATATCGAAGTTTGCATGCTTGAGGGCCCAATAGGCTTTATGCTCAAGCTTGATCGGTAGATGGCACACCTTTCCGTACACAAGCTTGTATGGAGTGCACCCAATGGGTGTTTTGTAAGCTGTACGGAAGGCCCAGAGTGCGTCATCTAACTTGTCCGACCACGAGGCACGGTTTTCACCAACCGTCCTTTCCAAAATCCTTTTTATTCCACGATTGGAAACCTCCACTTGTCCACTTGTTTGAGGGTGATACGCAGTAGAAAGATGGTGAGTTACACCATACTTTTGCATGACTTTGTCAAATTTGTCATTGCAGAAATGCGTACCACGATCACTAATTATAGCACGTGGGGTTCCGAATCGGGCAAAAAGAGCTTTCAAGAATTTTACAACAACTCGGGCATCGTTGGTGGGTAAAGCTTTCGCCTCAATCCATTTTGATAGATAATCAACAGCCACGAGTATATACTTGTTTCCATGAGATGATGGAAACGGCCCCATAAAATCAATGCCCCATACGTCAAAGATTTCACAAACTTGAATTGCATTTTGTGGCATTTCATTTCGTTGTGAAATATTCCCGTGACGTTGACAAGCGTCACAAGCTTTGACTAATTCTTGGGCATCCTTATAGATCGTGGGCCAAAAGAAACCCGAATCTAACACCTTTTTGGCGGTGTAGTTGGGGCTATGATGTCCCCCAGTTGGTCCGGCATGGCAAGCCTTGAGAATTTCATTGGCTTCCTGCCCATAAACACGCCGTCGGATGACTTGATCGGCACAGATTTTGATAAGTAGGGGTCGTCCCAGAAGTAATGTTTAACATCTTTGAAGAACTTATTCTTCTGTTGGGACGACATCCCTTTCACAACAAAGTTACCCGCATGGTAATTTGTAAAATCGGCAAACCATGGGGTGGTAGAATCTCCGCGAAAAGCAACCGCATTTAATGTCTCGAGAGGAAATGTTTCATTTATTTCCTTTTTCTCGAGAACATCTTGGTGTGGGTTCTCTAATCGGGACAGATGATCAACAGCTAGGTTCTCAGCTCCATTTTTATCACGTATAATGATATCAAATTCGTGTAGGAGGAGAACCCAACGAAGCAATCTCGGCTTTGCATCTTGTTTGGCAAAGAGGTATTTCAAAGCCGAGTGGTCCGTATACACTACGCATTTGGTCAAGATCAATTATGGCCGAAACTTTTCGAACGCATACACCACTGCCAATAATTCTTTTTCAGTTGTGGTGTAATGATTCTGAGCCTCAGTCATTGTTTTGCTCGCATAGTGTATTGGCTGAAAATGTTTGGTCTTGCGTTGCCCCAAGACTGCCCCTATTGCGTAATCACTAGCATCACACATAAGTTCAAAGGGCAAATCCCAATCGGGGGCAACAAGAATCGGTGCCTCAGTGAGCTTTTTCTTCAAAGTTTCAAAAGCTTCAATGCACTCGGGTGAGAAGATAAAAGGAGCATCCTTCTCAAGGAGATGAGTCATTGGCCGGACGATTTTGGAAAAATCTTGAATAAATCTACGGTAAAAACNTGAAAATTAGAGCTAAAGGATGTTTAGCACTTTATTTTCATAAGTGAAATTAATCAAAATACATAAATAACGATGAGATCATATATATTACTTGGAGATTTGTAGCACAAACGTGTTCAGCTGGTATACGAATCTCAAGAGTAGGGCGAACATTTGATCTTTCAGGTTGTTTATCAGATGCGGCAGATTCATATTTTTTCAATAGTTTTAACAATTCCTGCACGCAAAGTTCCGTAGGGGCACGTGAAGGTAGTTTTCTCTTGATCTTGTGGATCAATGGGGATCTGAAAATAACCCGAGAAACCATCAAGGAAACAATAGTACTCGTTTCCCGCTAATCTCTCGAGCATCTGGTCCATGAAGGGTAGAGGAAAGTGGTCTTTACGGGTGGCGTCGTTTAACTTGCGATAATCAATACAAACACGCCATCCTGTAACCAATCGAGTTGGAATCAAGTCGTTATCTTGATTAGTGACAACAGTTATGCCACCCTTTTTAGGAACGCAATAAACGGGGCTCACCCAAGGACTATCCGAGATAGGGTAAATCAATCCGGCATCAAGAAGTTTGATAACTTCTTGTTTGATCACCTCGTGGATTTTAGGATTCACCCTTCTTTGTTGTTGGACTGCCGATTTGAAGTCATCCTCCATAAGAATCTTGTGAGTACAAAATCCAGGGTCAATACCCTTGATGTCGGAGAGTCTCCAAGCAATGGCTTGCTTGTGTGACTTCAAAACTTTTATGAGAGCAGCCTTTTCCTCATTACTCAAGTCTTTAGCAATTATGACGGGTAATTTATCATTACCCTCCAAAAATGCGTATTCGAGATGAGGTGGAAGTTCCTTGAGCTCGACCTCGAGAAATTCTTCAGTTTTCTCAACTGATTTGATTTCCTCATTATGAAGTGCTTTGGGAGGGAGTGGAGGAGAATTGTCCTGATTTAACAATTTCTCAAGAAGAAGAATATCTCCCTCCAAATCAATCTCATCGTGATCAATTCCTTCTGGAACTGAATCACTTTTGAGAAAAGCCTCGATCTCTTCCAAAAGGAAGTCACTTCCCTCAAACGGAGTGAGAGAAGGGGAAGAGTCGGCAATGATAGGTTGAGACGAAGGAGTGGGATCACCACCCGAAGAATTATGAACATAACCAAGAATTTCTTGAGAGTACTCCTCAGAAGCAACATCGATGATATCTATTCGGTTAACCGATTCAGAATCATAATTTGAGGAGTACCTCGAAGTTTGATCGAGGTTAAATGTGACAGCTTCCGTACCAACACGTAGAGTGATTTCATGTTCAAATACATCAATAAGAGCATGACCCGTTCTAAGGAATCCTCTTCCAAGAATGAGAGGAACCCTCGGATCAGCATCAAATTCAACAACAACGAAGTCAGCTGGAAATTGGAACTTTCCTACTTTCACGAAGACATCTTCGGCTATGCCGAGAGGACGAGTGATGGAACGATCTGCAAGCTCTAGAGTCATGCAGGTAGGAGTAAGTTCAGGAAGAGACAATTTCTTCCAGATTGAGTTAGGCATCAGGTTGATGCTTGCGCCAAGATCGGCCAAGGCAAAACAATCAACCATCCCTGGAAAAGTGCATGGAATCAGAAACTTTCCAGGATCTCCCAGCTTCTCGGGAAGCTTCTTTAAGATTGCTGCAGAGCAATTCTCGTTTAAAGGAGTCCTTGCCATTTCGTACAGTTTTTCTTTGTTGCTCAACAAGTTTTTGATCATTGATGCAAATTTGGGCATCATAATGATAGCATCCGCAAGGCTTATGTCAAAGTGCAAATCTTGAAAGATTTGATAGAATTTGTCCAATTGGTGACTAGCCTTATCACGGAGCTTTTGCTCATTTAATCGTGATGGGTAAGGAATTGAAGGTTTGGATTTAGGGACCTCAACGGGAGTCTCAACAGATTCAAAGACGACTCCACGTTTGAGCTTGGTTTTTGGGACAACCGGAGGATGGACTTGTGCTGTACTTTGTGGGCTAGTAATTTGCACCTTGTCCTTTGTTGCCTCCGGTTCTGGTTCCACTACCTTGGGGGAAGAAGAAGAAGCGGTAGTAGGAATCTCATGTTCCACGTCATACAACGGTGGAGGAATCGGACCCGGAGGTCCATCAATAGCTTTACCACTCCGTGTGGTAATAGCTTTGAGTTCACCCTTGGGGTTGACAACCGTGTTACCAGGAAGACCTCCCGAGGTAGAGGGTGGAGCGAGATGGTTCATGAGACTGGCAAACATATTCTCAATCTTGTTTTGAGACTGATCAATTTTGTTGTTTGTTGCCATAAGCTCACTCTTCAGCTCATTACCCTGCTTGGTTATTGAAGATTGAAAATCATTCCTCAAAGTTGAGATTTGATTTTGCATCGCCCTCATTTTGGCATCATTAACCTTGATGTAGTTATTGAGCTCATTTGAGGGAGGTTCTTGGTAATTTGGAGCTGAATACCCTTGATTACCCCTTTGGGCCGGGTATTGATTGTTTGGGGCATGAAATTGATTTTGCATGTTTTGCCCTCTCGGTTGATTAGGATTTAACCTATTTGGATTGTTGGGTTGAGAAAACCCGGGTGGTCTATTTTGAGGTCGGTAGTTTGGTTCCACTTGAGGACGGTATTGGTTACCTCTTTGGTTGGAACTCCCGACTATCGCATTAACTTCAAATGTGCCATCGGTGGTAGTACAATTATAGTATGCGTGTGGACCACCACAAGTAACACAAACTTCTACCTTCTTAATATCAGTAGGTTGAGAAGTTTGGGAAGAAGGGGAAGAAATTTTCTTGTGTTTGGTGAGAACCAAAGCATGAATAGCCTTCGTGAGTTTGTCAAGCCTAGCATCAGTGCTAGACTGAGCCACGGGTGATGAGGTAGAAGGACCAACACTCGTTTGGGAAACAATCGGTTTGCTTCGAGGAGTGCGGACCTTAGACTTGTTCTCGATGATAGCTAAGGCATCTTTTGTGATTCTATTCAAGAAATTACCTCCAGAGGAGGCATTGAGCGAGTCTTGATCAATTGAACTCACACCATTGTAAAAAGTGTCGAGTTGCATCAACTCAGAAAAACCATGGTGAGGACATTTGCGAAGCATTTCTTTAAAACGATCCCATGCCTCACTAAATGATTCATCGAATTTCTGCGAGAATTTCATAATCTCATTCTTAAGACTCGTGGTTTTAGAAGGAGGAAAGAATTCGTTCACAAACTTCTTAACCAAATCTTCCCATGTTTCAATCGATCGAGGGGGTTGTTTGTCAAGCCAAATTCGGGCAGCCCCATCGATGGAAAATGGGAAAAGAAGAAGTTTGATGGCATCTTCAGGGACGTTTTTGCATTTGATGGTGGATGTGATTTTGTTAAACCATCGAATGTGATCTTGAGGGTCGTCCCTTTCAAAACCATAGAATTGTCGCGAGGTTACAAGATTTATCAACCCCGTCTTAAGCTCAAAATTGTCGGCCACGATGGCCGGAACAACGATAGCATCTCCGTAACCCTCGATGGGTGCTTGGAGAAGCTCATTCATGGTAGGCTCATCCGCCATGAGAACAGAAGTGGTGGAAATAGCACGAACCTCGGGTTCGACTATTGATGAAGTACGTCTACGTCTACGATTTCGTCTTCGAGGAGTGGGGACAAGCTCTTGTAATGGGCTTGTAGACCTCGAAGAACGAGTGCGCATGCACCAAAAACAAAACCAATCAACAAAGAAAACTTGGAATCTTTTTATTTATTTATTTTTCTTTTGTTTTCTTTTCTCTCTCTTTTTTTTTCGTTAACCGTTACGTCAATCGAAACCGTTTTGCTTTAAAAGCTACTCGGGTAACAATTGATTTCACGATTAACTTTTTGTTGTTGTTATTTAGGAATGGTTTACAACCGCCCTCCTTCAACAGAAGACAGAGGATGTTTATTATTTTTTTGGTGTTTTTGTTGAATACTTGGTGACAAGTATTCATTTTTCTTATTTTTTTTTCTTTTATATATATTAGAAACAAAAAGAAAATATTTTTGTGTTTTTTATGTTTTTGAAAGATTAAAATACGATATATATATATATGGTAAATATACAAAGGAGTGAATATTCAAAGATCACTAATCTTCAAATACGTCTGAATATGCACACAACCTCCCCGGCAGCGGCGCCAAATTTTGATTGGTCCTGAACGGTCAGGTTTTTTCACACAAGCTAACCACTTGTGAATGTTCAACCGTAATAAAAGCCTAAGGGTCAAGAAACCAATGCAATGAAGTCCAGAGAGTATAGAAATATTCCCGGGTCGTTATGTCCAGACGAGGAAGTGAATTGTATCAAAAACGAATTGTGATCGAGTGATAATGAACGAGAATGGGTTTATGTATGATTATACTACGAGAATATGAATAAAATTGAATAGACAAAGCTATATGAACAAACACGTAAAGCTGAAGAACTTAGAAACGTTTAAAAACTAAAAACGCGCGTTTTAATTAAAAATAACGTCTACGCGCAAAATAAAAAGTGAAACGGGAGCAAATAAAATCCTAAAAATGTGAAAATGACTTTTTTACAATTCTAATGACAAAAGAAAATTTTAAGAAAAAGAAAAATATTTTTTTACCTTTTTAATTAATTATTATTAATTAATTACTAATTACTAATTAAACTAATTTAAACTAAAATAAATCCTAAACTAATTTAGAAAATTACCAAACTTTTTCTAAAACTATTTAACAATTACAGAAGTCCTAAAAAATTATAAAAAGCTCCTAAACTTTATAAATAAACTATTTTAGATTTAATTTACTTAATTACTAATTAAAAGCTAATTAATCTAATTTAATTAAGAAAAATAACAAATTAACAGTAACAATAAAGAAACTATTTTCTAAAAATTTATTTAACTAATAACAGCTAGAAAAAATATAAAAAGATGCTAGAGATTAAAATTAAATACTAAATGATTTTATTTTTGATTTTTACTTAAAACTAATTAAACTACTTTTAATTGCTAAAATTACCAAATTAAAAGATAAAATTATGAAAATATTTGTACAAATACTATGTGATGCCAGAAACCTAGGAAAAATATGAAAACTACTAAGTATTTAATAAAAATAAAAAATAAATTAAAAAGATAAATTCTATTAAATAGAAGCTATCACTAAAATTAAAGATGATGATTTTTGATTTTTCTTTTTACCAAACTGTTAAGACACTGAAAATGGAAAACTTTTGCAAAGACAAACTTCCTAGAACTCAAAAATGAGCTTTGTGGGAGCTTATGTAATTGGCAGTGAGCTTATAGAGCTTGAATGGATTTTTTAAAGTACAAGAAGCTACAAAATAAGCTAAGACTGAGAAAATGGTTAAAATAAGTTGAAAGGCAAGTAAAGGAAACTTAGATCACACAGGGACAACAAGAAAAGCTCAAGAAAGAAGCCACAAGACTCAATTAAGCAACTACAATATCCAATTCCAAACAGACCTGTTCAGTGGGTATTGCAGGCCTAATTTAGCTAGGGGCAAAAACTCTTGAGCCAAAAATGAGCCTGGAATTAGCAAATACACACTGTGGGCTTTCCAAAAAGCCCACAAGCTCAGGACAAGCTCAAGTGATGAGCAAGCTAGATACTTGTGAAAAACAGCACAACTCACTGAGTGAATTGACAACTC
>LBNU01033335.1:33622-71142 GCA_014162995.1 Artemisia annua
GAAGTGTTTATGGATCATGCGTTCTCGATCTGTACTTGGAATCATTGTGAGTCCATGTTTCCCTTTTCAGTTTTTTACTGTCATATTACTTAAAGCATCTGCTGGTATTTATGTGGCTTTTTGTTTCGTTTAGGTGTATGTTAAGAATACTAATGGCTATAATATTTGCGGTGTTTGTTCAATAGACTCCTTATGGCCCTCAATTTTCTCATTCACTGTCAAATAAGCATCATATGGATCTAATGAGTAGTAGCTGGTTCGTTTTGTATGTGTCTCTGGTGGCCTTGAAGAACTAGTTCATGTGTATGCAGAGTAATAGTATTGGGATCAGTGTTTATGCTGTTTTATCGAGTGGTTTAGGTAAAAAGTCCAAAATTTCAGTGTTTTAAGGGGTTTTGGTAATGAATGTTCTGTGTGCTTTGGTGTTTTCCGAGCCTGGCACTTTGCATTCCTAGCTTGGCATGGTAGATAACATGTTTAGTAAGGGATAAGTCATAATATTGGGTGCTGTGAAACATCAAGAAAGTGCAAAACTTGGTTTTCTGTAATGTCTTCAATTCAGTCAGTTCGGTTGTAGTAGCGGATACAGGCATAGCATTAGGGTGTGATCCTTGTTCATTGTAGGTAATCTAGATCTCATATCGAGTTAAAAATCAGCACTTTACAGTGAGTTTAGAGCAATCAGAATCTCAAGAAAAGTCAAACAAGGAGGCCAAAATCAAAGTCATTTTCAGAAAACAATGTTTTGAAGTCAAACTGTTTGAATTTCAGCTTTGGGGTCTTGAATTTGATTTCATGATTTGTGGCTTGTTGATATTAGATATTTGTTGCTTGTCGTTGGCTAGTAGTAGTTTTTATGAAGTTGTTTGGTTTAGCTAGCTAAACGGTGTAACTGCTTATTGGTGCTTATCTTTGAGGCTGTTTTTTCGCCCAACAGCTGGTTGGTTTCTGAATTTTCATTTCTTCAATTTTCAACCAAATCTGATACAATTTTTGGGATAGTGTACTCCTATAAATTTTTTACTTAGTGGTATTTTTGTTTTAATTTTTAGAATTTTTTTACAGGGCTGAAAGCCCTTTTTCGGGCTACAAAAATACGTTTTCAACAGCTGAAGTGGTTTTTGATTTTTCATTTCTTCATTTTAAGTCCTTTTTAGCTGAAACTTGGTTTGTAGCTTACTTAGTAGATTATCTAGTTTCTGTTATTTTTTGTTTATTTTTTTAGATTTTTTTAGTAGCATATTAGGCCATCGCAGTTAACATTTTAGCAATTTTTTCACTTTTTCAGCATCTTAAGTATTTGGATTTGCTTATTTAAGCTTATTGGCTTACTCCAGTGTCATTTTTTTTGTTAATTTAGCTTATTTAAGTCGTTTTCGTTCATAAACTCTTAGTGTAACCATTCAAACCATCTTTTTCATTCAAAATCACTCGATCACGAATCGTTTTGGATACAATTCACACCTCATCGGGACATAACGACCCGGGGATATTCTATACTCCTTGGTTTAGTATTGGCTCAAGCTGTTTGGCCTTGTTGACCATTGGTCAATATTGTCTGACTGTTCAGAGCCGATCACTAGGCAAGGACTCAAGATGAGTTTGAATAGCTAAAATGATCAAAACAACAGGCAAGTGCTAGCTTATGCAGGATCAAAAGGACCAACAGATGTGAACATTGTCCAAAGAGAGATTGAAATAAGCAGTTGGCTCAAATAAGCACAAGGGCATAATCCAATGGCAAAAGCAAACAAGCACAATAACTAACAACACTTATAAAGCTAAAATACACAATTAACAACCAAGGACCAATCAAGAAACATAAACTCTACAAGCTCAGCTTGCATGCTGATGCATCAGCATAGTAGTGGTCAAATAGGCAAATGATGAGTTCACAATAAGCTAGAGAAAAAGCTAATAAAGGCAAACAAGAAGCTCAGCTAACAAGGCAACCTAAGTGGCTTTCCAAATCACCATTTATCAAGCAAAATGGTCAATGGATGAGTGAGATGTGGTCAAAAGAAAAATGACTCAACTGTGATACAGGGCACTTATCCAGAAAACATGATACAAAAAGCAACAAAATAAGCAGTGTACAAATCTAACTAAAATTTATAAAAAATACTATGATGAAGATCAGCAACAAAACTCTAATAGTCTAAAAGGACAAGATCTAAAACTTAGTAATTAACCCTACACTAAATTCCAAAGTTTATTCAAAAACTTTTTCCTGAAAATTATGACTTTTTGATTTTTGAGCTAAGATTGACTTTTTTCAACTTTGATTGGATCTAAATGACTTATAATGTTGTTATAAACTGCAAGTAACCTAGATTAAGCTATATAAACTACTTATGTGGTGAAATGATGAAATCAAGTACTTTAAATCCTAACAGTTAAATGACAGTGAAGATTAGAAAGGGTTTTTGACTTTTTCTCAAACAACAACCTGATTTATTGACTTAACCTAACTAAAATGACCTATTGCAAGCTGTTGTGACCAAATGCAACAAAAAAAACATGCTAGAACACACTAAGACCCACTGATCCAAACAGTCCTTAACAGACAAATTACATTAACACTATGAGATTTAAAACTACAACTACTAAATTTAAAGGTTTAAACAGATTTAGCACACTAAACAGAAGCTAAATGACCACTAAAACACAATTAACCATAAGAACACAAGGATGCAAATAAAGCTAATCTAGGCAGTCAAAACAAGAAATGTGAGCCCAAAGAGTTGCAATGAGCAAATCCAAAATATTAAGGTACAAAACTACTTAAATACACCTAAGAAGCCTACAAGCATAAAAAAAAAGCAGTTGAAAGTGCTTATACAGTTAAAAGAGAAAAAAATGGATAAAGGCTCACAATGTGCTTTCCTGCTAAGAACATGAAACCAGGGATCACAAATCACTTCCTAACACTCCCCATGGAGTTCTAAACCAAGGCCATCCATGATTTACCCTGCTCCAGCTTCTTTTTCATCTTCTTTTTCTATTTTTTTTTATTTTAAGAACTATTTTTGAGGTATTTTCTAGATTTTTAGTAAACTTGAATTTTATGTTTTATAAGCTTCAGAAAGCTTATGAGTACACTAATTTGAGCTTATAAGAACACTAGATAACCATTTTCAACCATAATAAGCTTAACTTGAACTTTCTACTAACAATGGCATAAACTGAAACTTGAACAAACAACTTGATTTTATTATGGAAATGAGTTCAAAACACCTGAAACACTTGGAAATACAATTGAAAGCTAAAGTTTACAACATTAATATAAAAAACGACATAACCTGAAAAAATAAATAACTCTCCATTCTGCTTCCCTCTTCTCTTTCTTTTTATATGGAACTCCTAGGGTTTCTTTGACCTTCTCAGTACCTTCCACCACAATTCTCAACCCTTGGATCACTGAAACTCAATCTTGACCTTTAAAATTGCTTTTGGCGCCAATTTGTCAATTGTGGCAGTTGGGGTAGCTTGGAGGGATTTGGGGGCATTAAATGCACCTTGGAGTCTTGCTGAGGCCAAGGGAACATGGTTTGGTAGAAATGAGGTGGAGGTATGGTGGTGAAAAAGTAGTAGCAGGTCACGTGGGGGAGGAGGAAGGGGAATTTGATTGGTTTGATTAGGTAGGGGATATAAAAAACGGGGAAGTTATAATTTGGGTGTTGGGCTGGGAAGGGTTATGGGCCAAGGGGTTAAACAAAAGGGCTTGGGTTTATTTGGGATGTGTTGGACTTGGTTTGTTGGGTTATGAATAAAAGGCCACGCTTGGTTTGTAGATAAATCACAAGGACCAATTTTGCAACATTCTAAAATTGAGGGGCTGGAACTGTAATTTCTCCAAAGTGCTTATAAGGACCAAACTTGCCATCTTTGATAAACCAAAGACCAAAAATGTGATTTTCTAAACTTTAAAACCCCAGGGACCAAAATTGCCAATTTCCAAAGTTGAGGGGCTTGTTTTGCCATTTCATGAAAACTTTTATCCAAGGATCAATATTGAACATTTTTGACTTTCCAAGGACTTAAGTTGACTTTTCTTTGAAATAATTTGACTAGGGACTAATTTTGACAATCTTTGAAAGTTGGGGGACCGAAACTGCCAATTCTACAAACTTTGCTCGTTTTTCATTTGTTTTTGAACATTTTGCATTTGAGACATATAAAACACGATCCTTGGATATTTTCTGCATTTTGATGCATTTTTGCGTGTTTTCAGATGTTTTTGCAGTTCGGATTTGACCAAAAATGATGAGTGTTTGAGCACTCATCACTACTCTCCTCAACTTCCTTAATTTCATCCTTATCTTCACTCTCTACTTCATTTTTACCGATTGGCTTGATAGTGACAACGTTAACAAAGTGGACATGTTTGGAGGATGAGGGGTCCTTGATTTGGGATCCGCTATTTGTGTTCCTAGCGTCCTTATTCGGTGATGGCAACCCTTGGTTGTTGAGTGCTTTCAATAAGTTGTCTATTTTGTTGGTCATATCCGTTTGTTGTTGATTAAATTCGGATCGAACTTAGTCATACGGGCTTCTTGAGATGCCATAAACTTAGACATCATTCCCTCAAGGTTATTGGTACTACCATAGTTATTGTAGGGATTGTTATTGAAAGTACGGTTTGTAGTTGAACCGTTTGGTAGAAAACGATTAGGTTGATTGGAAGAATTATTTTGGGGCGTGTTTTGGTTTTGTTTCCACCTAAAGTTTAGGTGATTTCTCCAAGAGGGGTTGTTAGAATCACCGTGAGGGTTTGGCTCGGGTTTGAAAGTGTACCACTTTTCTCCCGCTCTGTCGGTACGCGAGGATGCGTAATCCGCAAAAGCTTGTTCGGGGAGTTCCATGCAATCACGAGTGTCGTGGGGACCACTACAATACTCGCATGAAGAAGTGATTTTGTTCACTTGGCTTGAAGGTTTAGGAGCTTCGTAGGATTTCATGAGATACTTGACTTGGTCCTCAAGTTCCATGATCCTACGGTGGGAAGTGCTTGAATTATTCAAAGGCAAAGATATTGCCTTGACCGTTTTGTTCAAATCACGGGGAACATTCCAACTTTCGTTGTCATAGAGAGCAAGATCTTCTATGAGTTCCCATGATTGCCACCGGCCGCTTGGTCAATGGTTTGCTTCGTGGGGATATTGATATGGTCTTAGAAAATTTGGACTTGGAGCCAAAGGTCTATGCCATGGTGAGGGACTTTTTGGAGTAAGTCCTTGAATCGAGTCCATGCCTCGTAGAGGGTTTCTCCTTGACGTTGTTGGAACATCAAGATGTCATTCCTTAGCTTTGTGGTTCTCCTCGGTGGGAAAAATTGAGCAAGGAAGCGAGTGGTGAGATCATCCCAAGAGGTGATGGATCCTGCGGGTAGCACGTTTAGCCATTGACTAGCTTGGTCTCGCAGAGAGAATTGGAAGAGACGTAATCGGGTAGTCTCTCGAGTGGTAACATCAAGGTCTATGGAATCTACGATTTTCAGAAAGTCCTTGAGATGTTGATTTGGATCTTCGGAACGAAGTCCATGGAATGCACATCCGCTTTGCACCAACCGGATGGTGTCGGATCGCAATGTAGACACATTGGCTCCTTGGGTGAGCTCAATGGTGTTTTGATAGCCTTGGTGGCTAGGACGGGAGTATTCTCCTAATGTACGGGCTCTAGGAGGTGGGTTTGGTTGGGGTATGTTATGTTGTGGTAGGTTGTTGGGATCAAGGATATTACCACCTTCCATGATGTCGGATGGTAATGGTTACGAACAAAGACACGAAGAAAAAAAGATAGACTAAAGAAAACCTATAAAAATAAAAAATAAAAATCTCACTAGAAAGGAATCTAATGAGTAGACCTAAGTAAAAATAAAATTTTCAACCTAAGCAATACCTATTCCCCGGCAGCGGCGCCAAAAACTTGATGCATGGGTTTTGCAACCTTCGCAATTAGGTTTTACCTCTCAAAGGATCTTGAGAAGCTTACAACCCCCGCCAGGCAGTGTACTTGACCGATGTAGTATAGTGAAGTGGCAAGTACCGGGGGATTGATCGTTCTCTCGGGGAATAGTGTCGTTAGGATTGAAAACTACTCTAATTTAGGTCTAAGGGTTGAGGGATGATTCTTTTTGTATTTTTTATATTTTATAAAAGCAAGTAAAATCTCAGGTATTTGGAAGAGTGGGCGGAATTAGTTGGTAGTCAACTAACCCAAATAACTACTTGTGCAAATAAAATAAATTAACAAGAAAAAGTAAAATTGTTGTGAAACTTATATGAGAGAAGAATGTGTTTACTTAGATTTCCTTACTCCCTAGTTATCTTCTACCGGTTGATTGTTTTGTTGTAATTGTGTGGATGACGGGTTTTATTCCTTTAAACCATTCGTAGAGCCGTGTACGATCTTCCCTAACTCTATAAGCTCCTACTTCACTCCTATGTCGAGCCGACTAAAAGCTCCTAACATGGGATCACTAGAATTCGCTTATGCATTAAATACAACCATATAATCGCGAATATAGTGAGTAGATCTATTGGAGGTTGACGACCCATTTGTACTAGCCGGATAGATAGTCTTAGTACTAGCCGGATTGATAGACAAATGCGCTATATTTGAAAACTAATAGGAGACTGACAAACTCCTACCGGAGGGCATTATTACTTTCATTTAATTATGTTGGTAATTTACGTCATAGCTCGCTACTATGATGCTTACTGTTAAGGTTTGCACGCTATGAGGCTTAGAGCAATATCTATTGAATGTTGGCATTACTGATTTCTTATCTCTTAGCTTGTGTTCAACTTATTATTTTATAAACACTATGGATTCACTCAACCTTTGTGTTGACTTTTTGCCATGTTTATCTCAGGTTTAAATTAAACAAGGATGGCATGAAGAGGCACGGATACGGAAAGAAGGCTAAAGATTTTATTGTCATTTGATAAATTATTTGACAAACTGTAAAACCTACTAGGACCTCATTTTGTAAAGATTTTATTGCCATCCTTTAATACGACTCAATTTGAGTTCGTTTTCTATTATTATAACTGTTGTGCCATGAAGTAACACCCAGCTTTAATTCCGCTGCGTATCCCAAATTTGGGGGTGTTACAGATTGGTATCAGAGCCGCAGTTATAGAGAAACGGATCTTATTGAGGTCCAAACTATAACCATTTTTACAAACAAAACATTTTATAGCCTTTTCGCTCTCCGTGCCTTTCATCCTCCAGATAATTACGTGACTTCTAGGTAATTTATGCTACATTTTAGTATACTGATACATATGCACATACTTCTGATTTCTTTATATAAATAAACTTATCTGCATATGCCTATTCTAAGGCATTACGACTTAAACGTATTTCCCCGAGCATATACCTACTTCTATACTTTTGAGATTTATAGTATTTCTTATTACTTGAAATAGTATTTAAGCTGATAATTTATAGAAACAAAACGTTGAATACCATCTAAAACTTTTAAGAAACGTGATATTGTTTTGAATGAATCAAGCATCACATCATTTGTCCTAAATTATACATAGCCTGATCACCTATGTTTAATTCAGGAAGGATCATGTCATGAAAGAACAGTCATCTTTTCAGGTTTCTTAAAATAATCCTTATTTAAAAGCAAAACTTTGTAAACAGTTGATAAACTCTCCCGACATCTATATTCCATAAGATGCCTACTCCTTTTCCCTAGTGTCTTGAATATTATGTATGATAAAACAAATTAACGCAAGACATAATCTAATACATAAAACAAATTTTATTACATAAAAATTACATAGAAAATCAAACAAAAATTTAATTCAACGCTCCTACTATAATACTATCTACTGCTTCCAAGATTCATCGACGACGATTGCTAGAAGTACGAGTGGAATGAGAAACGCTATAACTCCGGCTAGAACTGCGTAGTCCTCCTCTGGAACATAGACCATGAAGATAGCAGCGGCAACAACATACACGATCGCAATAATGGTAATAAAGTGCGGCATTTTGAGAATTTAATGAGAGAAATTTTGGGTAATAGAGAAATGAGAATTAAAATGGGGTATTTATAGGAAAAGTGACCGTTGGGAGTTACTGTTCATAACGTTTAAAATTTCAAAATTTTTACTAAGGAACTAAGTGATTCATCATCTACAAAAGCCTAAATTTAATAACTTTCATTATATTGTTAAAAAATTCTTTGCTTAAAATTCCCTTTGTTTCGCGTATTTTACATAATCATAATATATAAAATAACAATTTTCATTCAAAATAAATTTTTCTTAAGATTATATGACCTTTGGAATGATGTCTACCCATGTAATTCTAACTTATAAAGTTTTCACAAATAAAACTATATTTTTATTTCATCACTTTGACACCTAAGGGGGTGAGACTGTAACCATAGGTAAATTTCCAATTATATTAATACTTAAACAATAGAATACTTGTCCATTTTTCACGTCCAATTGTTTTTTTTATTTACAACTTTCATTTACCACTTTACGTTATTTCGTCAACATACTTAACGTACAAAATAAACGTTTGCAAATTATTAGAATCTTCATAAAACCTTAAGTTATTATATATGATTATATATATATCTAAGTCTACATCTATAAGAGGTGGTATAAAATGGTACGTAGGGTTCGAAATAGGATCAAAGCTCGATGTGGTTCACTTCACGGCTCAGCAAGGTTCAAGACGAGCTATGGGTGGTACTCTTGGTTCACTTGTGCACCTCGTACTCGTTCTCTTCTTTTCGTCCCAATATTCACTTCAAGAACTTATGTAAACTTGCGTGTTGTAGTATTTGTGATGTGTGTTCGTTTAAGTTTGCATGAGAGGTATTTATAGGAAGTTTGGAATATGATGATAAGTACAAAATTTGCAAAGCTCATGCGTTGGCTTATTTCTATTGTATGGCACCTCAAACTTGGCCAATCGAATGGAAACAAGTAAGAAAAATGTGTAAGTGAATCTACTATACATTCCTGACACATTCTGACATTCCCCTGTTCATTTGAGTTGTTCTAGTACTCATTGGTGAGGGTGTGAGGTCGTTAGAAGAATTTGGACACGTTTATAGTTATCATGTTCACATGGTTTCTTCGTTTCACTTTGGGAAATTTTAAGGTAGCAAACGATTATGAAAACGAATGGGGTTTGTTGTTCTTGATTGTTTGCTAGGTTGTGATTTGAGTTGTGTGAAGATGTAGCTAGGTTTTGCATCGAAAACGAAAAATATAGGGTGCGTTTGTGGGTGTGTCGAGCTGCCAAGTAAAAGAAAGAAATAAAATAGGGTGCGTTTGGGCTGTTAAGCCCAAGTGGGCTTGGGTTGGTTCTCGGCCCAGCAGAAATAAAAGAATGAAAAAAGAAAACTAGCCCGTTTGGTTTGTGATTGGGTTTAAGTGGCCCAGTGGGTCACGTAGGCCCGTTTAGTAATTTTTACGGGTCGGGTTATGCTCTAATAATATTAGTGGGTAGTCTCGGGAATTTTTGTAGGCTCGGGAAACATATAAATATTGTACGGTATTTAAACAAAACGTATATTAATAAACATAAACGTTTAAAATATATTCGCGATATTAGATTATTATGGTTCGTTTAAATATCGTTCCAAGGTAAATTGTGAATAACGTTATAATAGACAAAGTATATATTTATATATAAAAAAAATTTTGTCATGGGTAAAAATGGTCAATTGATGTTGTAATAATTGTAGGGAAAAATCACGGGATGTGATATAGTCCTCCTCTGGAACATAGACCATGAAGATAGCAGCGGCAACAACATACACGATCGCAATAATGGTAATAATGTGCGGCATTTTGAGAATTTAATGAGAGAAATTTTGGGTAATAGAGAAATGAGAATTAAAATGGGGTATTTATAGGAAAAGTGACCGTTGGGAGTTACTGTTCATAACGTTTAAAATTTCAAAATTTTTACTAAGGAACAAAGTGATTCATCATATACAAAAGCCTAAATTTAATAACTTTCATTATATTGTTAAAAATTCTTTGCTTAAAATTCCCTTTGTTTCGCGTATTTTACATAATCATAATATATAAAATAACAATTTTCATTCAAAATAAATTTTTCTTAAGATTATATGACCTTTGGAATGATGTCTACCCATGTAATTCTAACTTATAAAGTTTTCACAAATAAAACTATATTTTTATTTCATCGTTTTGACACCTAACTTAAATTGATTCCCGGGACGGGATTCCGTTAAGGGGGTGAGACTGTAACCACAGGTAAATTTCCACTTATATTGATACTTAAACAATAGAATACTTTTTCATTTTTCACGTCCAATTTTTTTTATTTACAACTTTCATTTACCACTTTACGTTATTTCGTCAACATACTTAACGTATAAAATAAACGTTTGCAAATTATTAGAATCTTCATAAAACCTTAATTTATTATATATGATTATATATATATCTAAGTATTAAACGTTAAAGAACAAGTTATGCATGTAATCATAATAAAATTCATTATAAATCTCAGTGTACTTATCCTTAAGCACACAATACAAGAATACTTTGCACAAACCCTAGCCCTAGTATTTTTATAAATGTTAAACTAAATGCACCAGTCCCTAAACCTTATACTTTCCTAGAATTCGATCATAGAACCTAATCTAACAAACCCTAGATATATTTCTACCTAGATATAAGTTAACATAAGACCTAGACCCATTTGCCTACATCAAATAAACCCTAAGTACAAGTCACTAAGCCCTAAGTACTAGAACATAAAGCCTAATCGACCTAGACTAGTTTTTTAGTTCAAAATTTACTAGAAACTAACTAAACTAGTACTACATGATTACTTGTGAAATTCTAGCCACAATACACTCTTATGGTACCCTAATCTTACAAATCACCTAGTCTCAAGAAGGAATTACCTCAAGTCAAGGAGTAGTTAAAATAAATGGCTAGGGTAATTCCACCACAAATAAATACTTCCCCTCATTACAAATGTCGAACCAGGGTGTTGCTACATCCAAATGTCCTGTTTTGATGACCTAGCACCTCTCTAGAAGGACCATGATACTAGTACTATAAATAGAAAGCCCTAGGTTCTCTTTTCACTCATATTCTGCTCGAAACACATGAAATAGTAGACATTCAGTTCCTACTGATCCTAGAAGTACAAGAGAGGTCAATGATAGAGTAGTAGCAGCCCAAGATAGCAGATAGAGTAGTGTTACAAAGTTCCAAGTCACCTTGCTCAATATTCTCTCTATAATCAAGTTTTATCAAAAGTAAGTGCCCTCACTCTTTTTTATCTCTTTTAGAAACTCCCAATGAACCTAAACTTACAAGCCTCAATAGACACCCTAGGTCAAAGAGCATGTTTTCCTTTCTTTCTTTTTCTTTTCTGTCGAGCACCAACAAACACCCTGAATAAATCATTTTTGACATGTATGCTAAACTAGGAACTTTAACATTGATGATAGATAATCTAGGAACATATATCAACATGTTAGGAAGCTTAACAAATCAGTTTATAAGCTTAGAAATCAAGAAACAACCTGTTTTTATCTTCTGTCTTTAACATAAACATGTCCCAGGGTACCAACTTCAGCCAATTGTTTCACCTATCAAACGTACACCTAAAAATCTGAACTTGGGGGCAAATAAAAGACCTTATAGCATAGATTAATAAGAAACAAGAACATAGGAAAATGGTTAAGAGGCCACATTTTTATTGAGCCTTACTTTCTACCTGTCGCGACCTGGAAACAAAAGGAAAACACTTAGTTATTTTATGTGAAATCAGTTTTGAACGCCCAACTTTAGAAAAATATTGTGACTTAACCGTAACACTTTAGGACCTCTCGTTTGAACCTATGGAAAAACCTCCTGGTAGACTATTGAAAATAGCAAAGGCATAGTAAAAACCTCCTCATGTCTCGTGTATAAACGAGCCTACTTTTAGCCGTAAACCATGTTTTATAAACTTGTATTTTAATTTGTTTAGGATAAATAAATGAGAACCATGAGCTGAGAATTTAGGGAAAACTTATTTACAAATCTAATTTGATATAAATAAAAGAGTCGTGACCTTTTACAAGGCTAAAAGTACATTTTTCTTTAAAAAGGACCTCGGATGCAAAGTCTATTTTGCATGAAGGGTATTTTATGGCAAAACTTTAAACTATTCTTATGAGTCAAAATTAAAATAAAGTTAACTTGAGGTTAAAGGGTATAAAATGTCATATTTGAAAGGTCAGGGTAGAAACTGTCATTTTATTAAAGTTCAAGGGGTAAAGTTGTCACTTTAACAAACTTCAGGGTATAAAATGTAATTTTATAAAACATGAGAGTTATGAATTGTAATTATGCAAAACTTAAGGGGTTTAGGTTGTAAATATATAAAACTTGTGGGTATGAATTGTCATTTTAAGATAGTTCAGGGTAAATATCGTCAATATCTAAAACTCTTGGGTCAAAAGTGTAGTATTTCCATATTATCACGAGAACTAGGTTAACTAATATATAAACACGATAATGAAATCACTAAACTTTGAATAAACATTTCATTAACTCATTAAACGTATAATTATTAACAAACCTTTAACGAAATCGATAATAAATGTATATATATTCTTATATACTGAAAAGCTTGATATATCAACTCAGGTTAAGTGTCGGAGACGTTTATCAACTTTACTTAAAATTTTTTTCCATCCAGACTACTGTAACATCGAGGTGAGTTCATATTCCCACTATTTTTATACGTTTTTCAAACTTGTGGGGAGATACATGCTACAAAACCGAACACAAGTGTTTTTCTGTATGCGATCCTGCTTGATATTGCCTAAGTTGCCATTCTTGTCATTCCTGATAAAGACCCTCATATCATGCGCCATTAGTCACTTGCGAGTGAACGCGAATATAGTGAATAGATCTATTGGAGGTTGACGACCCATTTGTACTAGCCGGATAGATAGTCTTAGTACTAGCCGGATTGATAGACAAATGCGCTATATTTGAAAACTAATAGGAGACTGACAAACTCCTACCGGAGGGCATTATTACTTTCATTTAATTATGTTGGTAATTTACGTCATAGCTCGCTACTATGATGCTTACTGTTAAGGTTTGCACGTTATGAGGCTTAGAGCAATATCTACTGAATGTTGACATTACTTATTTCTTATCTCTTAGCTTGTGTTCAACTTATTATTTTATAAACACTATGGATTCACTCAACCTTTGTGTTGACTTTTTACCATGTTTATCTCAGGTTTATATTAAACGAGGATGGCATGAAGAGGCACGGATACGGAAAGAAGGCTAAAGATTTTATTGTCATTTGATAAATTATTTCACAAACTGTAAAACCTACTAGGACCTCATTTTGTAAACTCTGATATTTGAATAATAAAATCTTTTAATATGACTCAATTTGAGTTCGTTTTCTATTATTATAACTGTTGTGCCATGAACTAACACCCAGCTTTAATTCCGCTGCGTATCCCAAATTTGGGGGTGTTACAGATTGGTATCAGAGCCGCAGTTACAGAGAAACGGATCTAATTGAGGTCCGAACTATAACTATTTTTACAAACAAAACATTTTATAGCCTTTTCGCTCTGTGCCTTTCATCCTCCAGATAATTACGTGACTTCTAGGTAATTTATGCTACATTTTATTATACTGATACATATGCACATACTTCTGATTTCTTTATATAAATAAACTTATCTGCATATGCCTATTCTAAGGCATTACGACTTAAACGTATTTCCCCGAGCATATACCTACTTCTATACTTTTGAGATTTATAGTATTTCTTGTTACCTGAAATAGTATTTAAGCTGATAATTTATAGTAACAAAACGTTGAATACCATCTAAAACTTTTAAGAAACGTGATACTGTTTTGACTGAATCAAGCATCACATCATTTGTCCTAAATTATACATAGCCTGATCACCTATGTTTAATTCAGGAAGGATCATGTCATGAAAGAACAGTCATCTTTTCAGGTTTCTTAAAATAATCCTTATTTAAAAGCAAAACTTTGTAAACTGTTGATAAACTCTCCCGACATCTATATTCCATAAGATGCCTACTCCTTTTCCCTAGTGTCTTGAATATTATGTATGATAAAACAAATTAACGCAAGACATAATATAATACATAAAACAAATTTTATTACATAAAAATTACATAGAAAATCAAACAAAAATTTAATTCAACGCTCCTACTATAATACTATCTACTGCTTCCAAGATTCATCGACGACGATTGCTAGAAGTACGAGTGGAATGAGAAACGCTAAAACTCTGGCCAGAACTGCGTAGTCTGTAACACCCCCAATTTTCAAAAAGTGCAGTGGAATTTAGATTGGGTTAGTATTTTAATTTTTTTAGGATAAATAAATGAGAACCATGAGCTGAGAATTTAGGGAAAACTTATTTACAAATCTAATTTGATATAAATAAAAGAGTCGTGACCTTTTACAAGGCTAAAAGTACATTTTTCTTTAAAAAGGACCTCGGATGCAAAGTCTATTTTGCATGAAGGGTATTTTATGGAAAAACTTTAAACTATTCTTATGAGTCAAAATTAAAATAAAGTTAACTTGAGGTTAAAGGGTATAAAATGTCATATTTGAAAGGTCAGGGTAGAAACTGTCATTTTATTAAAGTTCAAGGGGTAAAGTTGTCACTTTAACAAACTTCAGGGTATAAAATGTAATTTTATAAAACATGAGAGTTATGAATTGTAATTATGCAAAACTTAAGGGGTTTAGGTTGTAAATATATAAAACTTGTGGGTATGAATTGTCATTTTAAGATAGTTCAGGGTAAATACCGTCAATATCTAAAACTCTTGGGTAAAAAGTGTAGTATTTCCATATTATCACGAGAACTAGGTTAACTAATATATAAAAAACGATAATGAAATCACTAAACTTTGAATAAACATTTCATTAACTCATTAAACGTATAATTATTAACAAACCTTTAACGAAATCGATAATAAATGTATATATATTCTTATATACTGAAAAGCTTGATATATCAACTCAGGTTAAGTGTCGGAGACGTTTATCAACTTTACTTAAATTTGTTTCCCATCCAGACTACTGTAACATCGAGGTGAGTTCATATTCCCACTATTTTTATACGTTTTTCAAACTTGTGGGGAGATACATGCTACAAAACCGAACACAAGTGTTTTTTTGTATGCTATCCTGCTTGATATTGCCTAAGTTGCCACTGTTGTCATTCCTGATAAAGACCCTCATATCATGCGCCATTAGTCACTTGCGAGTGAACGCGAATATAGTGAATAGATCTATTGGAGGTTGACGACCCATTTGTACTAGCCGGATAAATAGTCTTAGTACTAGCCGGATTGATAGACAAATGCGCTATATTTGAAAACTACTAGGAGACGACATACTCCTACCGGAGGGCACTATTACTTTCATTTAATTATGTTAGTAATTTACATCATAGCTCGCTACTATGATGCTTACTGTTAAGGTTTGCGCGTTATGAGGCTTAGAGCAATATCTACTGAACGTTGACATTACTGATTTCTTATCTCTTAGCTTGTGTTCAACTTATTATTTTATAAACACTATGGATTCACTCAACCTTTGTGTTGACTTTTTAGCATGTTTATCTCAGGTTTATATTAAACGAGGATGGCATGAAGAGGCACGGATACGGAAAGGAGGCTTAAGATTTTATTGTCATTTGATAAATTATTTGACAAACTGTAAAACCTACTGGGACCTCATTTTGTAAACTATGATTTTGAATAATAAAATCTTTTAATACGACTCAATTTGAGTTCGTTTTCTATTATTATAACTGTTGTGCCATAAAGTAACACCCAGCTTTAATTCCGCTGCGTATCCCAAATTTGGGGGTGTTACACCTAGGGCATGGTACGACACGTTGCCAAAGCTTCCTCTGCAAACAGATTCTCCAAAGGTGTTGTTGATCCTACACTGTTCACTCGGAAATCAGATATTGACCATGCAGGGTGGCATGATACTAGTCGAAGTACATCAGGTGGTGCTCGATTTCTTGGATAATAACTTGTGAGCTGGCCTTCAAAGAGGCAAATGAGTACATCGATATCTTCCACAGAAGCATTGCCATGTCGTCATGATGTGCTCAAATCTTGTGGATGAGATCTCAATTATCGGATTATAGCTTTACTTACAACAAAATTCCGATGTACTGCGACAACAAAAGTGCAATTGCTCCCTGCTGCAACACCGTCAAGCACTCCAGGTCAAAGAACATTGACATTCAACATCACTTCATCAGAGAACAAGTTGAGAAGGGGTTGTGGACCTATACTTTGTGAGGACATAGTTTCAGCTGGTAGATATCTTTACTAAAGCACTTCCGAGAGAACGGTTTCAATTCATTGTCCCGCGTCTTGGAATGAAGAGTCTTACTCCAGAATCACTCAAAAGTCTTCAGGAAGAATGTGAGGAGTAATGGATTTGTTTCACATATCCTTGTATATATTTTATAAAACCAAAAAGAAAATACAAAAATATAAAACCTACAAAAACTATAAAAATCTGAAAAACACAAAAATACCAAAAATAGTTCTTCTTTAGGCATGTCTTCTGTTTATCGATAACATTTACGGTTCTAGAAATGTCATTCAATAATGGCACGGAACTTTAAATGAAGCTCGAGCAGAAGTTATAATAAATGGTTAAAACATGTCTTAATGGCTTGCTATTACTTTAGATAGCAACCCGCACCTCTAGATGGAGCAAACAATTCGCCAAAAAGACGGTTGTTCCTCTTACCGGGTGAAGTTCACTTGGGCATGGATTACTTTATATCCATGTTTCTTCGAAATTATGTACGCTTCAGTGCATTATTTCTTGATAAAGAAGAGAAGACTTCTTTCCATCGCAAATATTTTCCCTTCTATGATTTTTCAGGAAAATGTTTGTGAAAAACTTGGTGGTACCATGAGTTTTTGTAAATCAATGAGAATTTAATCGTTTCTTAAAATCACTCAATCAATGACAACGATCTTTCAAAAATTATAAATGGGTCATTGATTAAGGGGGAGAGTGATTTGAAAATCTTAAAAAATATCACCACAACAAGCTTTTGTGTACATAATCAGCAGTGAACATAACTGTGTTTTTCATGTTATGTGTCAACATATGAATTTTTCATGAGTTTCTCGTTAAACTCTAAATCATTTCAAAAACTCATCATCTTTGACACATAACAGTCTCCCTCCATGATTAAGGGGGAGTAAAAGTTTCATCTCATTATCAGTATATGTTTAAATCAGTCCACATTTTTCTCCCAATTTTTTTTAACTTATTTAAATCAATTGGGATCACAAAATCTCAATTGACTTGAAATTTGTGATCGGGGGAGAGAATGTGATTTATGTAAGAAGTCTGATAAAAAATGTGATGTTTTGGAATCAAATGTATGCTCTCCCATATATGCCAAACTCTTTGATATATGAATGCACATATTGAGGGGGAGCAAAATGGTTTTCAGTGACAAAATGATTTTGCATCTCATGTGAGCGTGACACAGACTTAACAATTGAATTGACGAAACACAACTGTTAGTATTCAAAAGGATTTATCCAAGTAGAAAGTACCGTTTCGAGAAGCTCTTCTTAGATGTGTACTTTGACGGGTCTAACTTCCTTATTAAGAAATGTTAACAACATCAAGTTAGTTATTAGGGCTAGTTATCACCTAAAAGCTGATAATGGATCCCTTTAACTAGGCAACGTAAACGTGTCCCTCGGGTATATGTATATTAAGAGTGGATCAATTCAAAAAGTGCAACTCACCCAGACATGTGCACATTTATATCAAAAATCCATGAGCACATGTTGAGGGGGAACATTTGAAAATCATAAAACTCTCAAAGTGTTAGCAAAAATGTGTTTCTTAATCATTCGCACTTTGAGAAAATTTTCAATGGTTTGGTTGATGGCAACATAGGATAGTCATGAAGTTATAAGGTTGCTAAGGATAGGAAAACCGTCGTATGATCCGCCAGAGCCGGAGAGATCTACCCAAGGACAATAACTAATAGATAGCATTAGAAAGTCCTTAGGTATGATTATGAAAAAAGGAGATAAATGAGAAAGGAGAAAGAAGGGGTTGAAGAATTAAAAAGAAACGAAATGAGAAAGGGTGAAAAGAAATAGCCCTCCCATATTCAATATAACACCCTAACCCGACAAGGGTAGAAGTGCCACATTATGGTGACATATCAAGGTAATACAAAATGAGTATCAAGGTTACAAGGGAGACTGAAGTACAAGTACAAAAGAACGTAATAGAAATACTAAGTCTGGAATGAACAAAAGCTCCTACTAATCAAAAAGCTATCAAGGTAAAGTCTTCTAAGTCCAATGCACTCTCCACTTATAACCCAACTTCCTACTAAAAACCTGCCATAGGAAAAGAAATGCGGCTAAGCTACGAGAGCCCAATGAACAGATATGAAAGTAACAAGCAATATAGAATGATATATATATGACAAGGGAAGGATAAAGTAAAGCATAAAGGAAGTACAACCGAAGTAAAAAGAACCTGTATTAAAGTTTTAAAGGTGTAAGGTATAAAGGTCTAATGGTCAGGTCAGTTATCCACCACGAGCCCAAATCCAATCAAGTATCAAGTCAAGCCAAGTAATCAAGTAACCATGCATCCGGAGGGGAGACCTCGGGATAGTATAATATGAGGGGATACCTCCAAGGGTTGGAGTTGCTAGCTCCCAAGATGTGAGGGGTTGTAATGCATGCAAGCCCGGTCACCAAGTAAATATATAATGTAGTCCAAGTCATAAACATAATGGGCATAGCCCAAGCAAGTATCAAGTCAAGACAAATCTAGGATGCATCCATATGCCCCTGTAAACAAGTCATAATCATAGCAGTAGTCGATAATCAAGTAGGGACGGTGGGGGACATCTCTCCAGCCCCACTAGAGTACATAACATCGGTGCATCAATGCTATGGTTGTGGCTACTCCACAACAAGTAGTACCAAGTATAACAAGTGGTGGCTCGTAGTCTCAAACTGTGGGTCAAGGGTCAAGTCAAATATCAAGTGTACAAGTGGGAACTTTGCTTTCTGGTTGGGAAGTGTCTCTGTCCTTTTCACTTCTTATTACTCTTTTCGTTCACTTTTTCTAACATTTCTAGGACCAACTAATTCATTCGGGCGAGACATCTTACGAGGTCATGATGCGCCCATTCCTATGGCCATTCCTTTAATACTTCTGGCTCTCGGGAGTCTCTTTGTAGGATACTTGGCCAAAGTGTGACCTGTTAGCCCATAAACAAGGTTAATATCAAGTAGTTCAAGTCAAGAGTCCATATCAAGTGGTTCAAGTCAAGTTTCATATCAAAGGTTCAAGTCAAGATTCAAATAAAAAGGTTTCTTAGTAAAAAGGTTCAAGATGGAAAGGTTTATGCCAAGGTTCATACTGAGAAGGTTCATGTGGATTTCATGTTTAAGGTTCAAGGTAAAGGTTCAATAGTGAGAGAGTACGTAGAGTTTAGTGTAAAGGTTCATGTCTTAAGTTCAATGTAGAGGTTCATATTAGGTTCCAAATAAAAGTTTATGGCAAGGGTTCAATTCAAATATTTATGTCAAATGTTCATTTAAAAGAAATCTTTTAATAATGGTTCTCATGAAATAGGTTTCCAATGAGGTAGTCCTTAAAATAAATATTCATAAAATTTGTGGAACTTCATATAAAAGTGGTGTTACACAATGTCCATAACCCTCATTTAAAAATAGTTTTTCCTCAAAACATTTTCATAATATAATTACTAAAAGTTTTCACATCCGGTTATAATATTAAAAGCACTTTCAAAATATCAAGGGTTATATCAAGTTCAAGTCAAGGTTTGAATCAGGTATCATAGTATAGGTTTTCAATTCAAGGTATAAGTCAAAGATCGAAGTAAGTGATTTTAACATAGGGTTCAAATCAAGGTTCAAGTCAATATTATCATATCAAGTTTATTATATCAAGTGTATCATGACAAGGTTATTTCATGGTTCGAGAATCATAGTGTAAGTTTCAAGCAAGATTCAGTTTTAAAAGGATCATAGCAAGGTTCAATAATCAAGGGAACATAGCACGGTTCAATAATCAAGGGAATATAACAAGGTTCAATAATCAAGGGAACATAACAAGGCTCAATAATCAAGGGAATATAACAAGGTTCAAGATATTAAAGGAAGAGGAAAGACAAGAGTGTATGAGAAACCTGTAGATAGGTCAGAATATCTGTACCTTAACAAAAAGTAAACCAAAGAGAAGTTCACATTAATGAATGCAAAACGAATTACTCCCGCTTCATGAAACCTATACGAATTAATAATCAAATATTATTTTAAGTCTAACTGAATTTGGTTACTCATTTAAGTATGCTTTTCATTTTTAGCAAGTTTTTCCTTAATTAACAAGTTCCAAATTTAGTAAGTTTCCCGCAATAGTAATTTAATACTTTAAAGTTATACTTGATATGATGATTAATAATATTTAAGGGTTAAAATGACAATTATAATAGTTCAGGGTTAATTATGCCATTTTAGTAAGGTTTAGAGTCATTAGTATAATTTAATATTTAAAAATGTCAATAATTTACTTTAAGGTTTTTACTATAATTATATCAAAATCATAATTTTAGACCCCGTCATTTTATAATTTATATATATATAAGACATCATTTAAGACCGCGATGACCACAAAATACAATTTACACATGGATTCCCACACGACTCATAATTGTACACGCCACATCTCAACATACGTTATTTATGACCAAATCCATTTGTGAAAAAAAAATAGCTCAAAACATGTATGCGCCTAATCATGCTACTACATATGACCAACTTTATTCCTACTTGCATGCACACAAGACACACTTTTCCAGCCCATTTGAGACATCTATACCATACGTGAGCATGATATAAATCGACATAGGCTGGAACAAAGACATTAAAAATAGACCATACATGCAACACAAAACAGTATAAAAGGCGTATAGATTTCATGATCTCATGCGACAAACGAAACGAAACAGACAACATGCATACATATATGATTTTAATGGTTATCTAGCATGGTTTTTAAGTCATGTATAAGGAGTTCATGTAAGTGTTATTGACCAGATATATAGTGTCAATGATTTAAGCTTCGGAACAGAGCCGATATCGATATAAGTGTATTGCATAATTTCGATTTTTATGTGGCTTATCTCATTCGAATACATTATTAATCCGTGTCATTTATTATCATGCGAAAAAGAAAATGAAGCAACCTGATTACAACCAGTTCAAGAAAACATGTACTAAGTCTCTTTTTAAATTCGACTACTAATGACATATTTAGACCAGGTTTGAGCGCAACACAACACAACACATCAAACAATCACATGCAGGTTTTAGGGTCAATTGGCATGCAATAATATAGTCGATCATCGTGTTTTTTTTTTTGATATCTTATGTGGTCTTTAGGTCGATTAGAAGACATGCATTCAGCTGATATACACAAGGGTATGATTATCATTGTTCCATGCGATTTACTTAGGATTTATGCATATTTGAATTACACAAAGCACATGTTAAAATTCTGTTATATATAGTCGATTACATCAGGTCCTGCTTTGATATTTTAGGTGACGTTTTATAAGATTTCATGCAAGGTTTTATAGTTGGTTTTAACCATGCAAACAGCTCGATAAAAGGTTTTAACACACGACAGAAAGGAAAACAAAAAAAAAATTGAACAAGGCTCGAAGTGTTACCCTTGAAACGTATAACAAGAAGGAAACCAGGAACAAGATCGAGTATCAAAACCTCACTAACCAGCCGAACCACAAACCCTCGAACAGATTCGAAACTCACGTACAAAGAACTCTTGTTTCGAATAGAAAAACGACAATCAACCCACACACGATCACCCACGTTCAAAACCCAAGAACACGTACAAGCGAACCTCCTTGCTTTGTGTTTTGAGTCGAACAGGGATGGACAAAAGAATAGATGGCAGCCGTATTTCTGTTATAGGTTAAAGGAGGATTTTGTGTGAGTTGTGATAATGAACCATATATTGTGGGAGGATAAAGAGAAAACGTGTTAGTGTAATATGGAAAGAAATATTTTAGGTTTGATTAGCATCAATCAAGGAATTCAAGTATATCTTTTGAAATCAATATGTACCTATCTCTTCTTGATTTAAATGGGCCGAATATTTTGATAGGAAGCATACTAGGATCGGATTAGGAAACCTTTAATTTAGTACATATCTTATAATGTATAGTTTATATTTAGTTTAGGAAATTAGGCAACTTAGGTATTTATTTTAATTATTAACTTAGGTTAAAATCGGAGTGCAATGTCTAAGTCAATTTAAACGTATTTTATAAATTCGAGTTCAAGGGTATTTTAGGTATTTTACGTGTTCAAAAATCTCTGGTTTTACAATTCTTCCCCTCTAAAAAGAAAATTTCGTCCGCGAAATTAAAATGCAACTAAACGGAGACATATCAAATCATGCAAAACATGAAAACTTGGTTTCTCATGACCCTATCTTGTCGATCTAAGATGGCTTTTGTTTCACACAAAAGGAACATATCCTTTGGCGTCAAATCAAATGAATAGGATGTGCATGCCGAGAATCATAGGGATATCCCCTCGGAAGAGATACATGGAAGACGTTGTGAACATGCGACAGCTGAGGACGTAGAGTTAAACGATCGTAAACCTCCCCCGAAATGTACAAGAATCTCAAACGGTCCAATAATCGAGGACTAACTCCCAAAATGTTACTCTTCCTATTTCTCAAACAATCATGCCTCCAATATACCTTCCCAAGATTTCTCATAAATAAATCAAATTCGGTTCCACATGATTCAGATCCTTATTCAAACAAATCATAATGTAACGGTCCCACAGACGTGAAACGTATAAGTAGCAAAACATATGTGTATCCGTCCAAATGAACACTGGCATACAGACGAATAGAAAACAATTCAACTAATAACATCGGACGGTAGAAGCTCTACAACGAAACCTAAGATCGTTATCAAAAATACAAAGATCAACGAACATATCTCGAGGATCCAAACATATCAAATCGTATGGCGATAAGGCAGATCAAGCATATAGGTCGAAAGAACCTAAAGTCTTGATAATCGCAGATAGTCGCCAACGGTAACAGAAATCCTAGGCTCCTCTAAGGCACTCCTCAAGATATCCTATGAACACAATAAGTCCACTTATATGATGTCAGTATTATCACGTTGATCAGGCGTCATAATACCAGCCTCACATAATATGCCCTCATGATGGTCATACTCTATCTCAAGTCGTGAATCAAAATCTGCAAACCACCTAACAGTCCAACTACCTCCGAGGGTTGGCCTAGTCAAGATCAATAACGGAACAATGTCGGCAAGACAAGTGAAACTCGCAATGACGTAACCAAATCAAGCCATATAACCAAAAGTAAAAATGACACTACTTGTAAGAGTAACGGAAATCATAGAATGTCCATCAAAAGCAAGGTACATCGTCAAAAGAGTCAATCCATTCATAACATAAATCTCAAGGATCCTTCCAAGCTCAAGTAGTCGATCCACGATTGTCCATCAGCTCATATGGTGAGAAGAAAATCATAAACTTATGTCTGGTTCCTCAAGCCTTCGACAGTTCTTCATGGAATTGTGGTGTGGATTACGAATCTTCGTCATGATCACCGAGCATCCTTCCATCCCCAAATCTGAATCTGCTCTCAATTCATCTTAGTACAACTAAAATGAATAGAGAAGCAAGACTGCGTGTCTTCAACAGGTCTTTTATCACAGCTCCAGGTTTTTGTGGTAACACCGCCGCTGCCAACTCTAGGTCATGTGCTAATAGTTCGTCTCCTACAGTCTGGTTGTCTTGATGCCCGAACCGAAATCTCCATCTGCTGCATGAGGCAATGCCAGTCGTGAGCATCTTCCATGGTAACAAATTCAAGTGATTGAGAGTTATCAAAACAAGGTAAAACGAAGTAGATTGTTAAAGGTCACAAATCGAATACAGCAATCCATGGTAGCTTATGAAGGGCCATCCAGTCCAAAATCAAAAGGCCTCAAAATTAGATGTACCAAAAGTAAACGAATACATAGAACGAATATGGTCGTCAAACTGGATAGATAGTTCATATATCAGAGTAAAGTACATGATTCGTCAAAAGTATCGAGATGGATAAGCAAACATTTCAAAGGTTAGGATCTGGTGTAGCTCATTAGTACAAGTGATAGGTAGAGTGTGAATCAACATCATAGGGTTGTTAAAAATGAGGTGTACGGGATATCAGTCTTCGGTATCATCATGTTCAGCTAACAATGTCATAAGGAGATATTATCAAAATCACAATCTTCCAAGGAAACTGGTTAGAAAACAAGGTTCACCATTCAATGGGAGGGAACAAAACTCCTATATCCATGGTTAATAAATATTACAATTTTCGTAAGGAAGAATTGGATTATGCAAAGTCAAGTAGTATCAAATGACACATTGTGTCTAACATAAGTACGAAATTCAAAGAATGTATCAAACGCATTATGGTTGAATAATCTTCGGAACAATCAGAAAGGTATCAAAATGTTTATCAAGGAAATCGGAGATGGAGATCAAAATCAGTAGTGAAACTCAATGGTGTAAGGTATCAATGTAGTGTCAGGAGTATTCCACTCGCTTGGAAATCAAACATGGGTTGCAAGACCTTCTAACTTCTGGGGCACAAGTTCTTATAAGGCTTAACTAGAGGCAAAGGCAAGAATCAGAGTAATTGCGGAAGCAAGTGTCACAAACATAGATGTCCTAGTCTACCCATTCCTCACCGGTCAAACTTATGCTCCTACGGGGAGATCTTATGGCAAATATCAAAGGTTATCTTGTGAGTGCCTACAGTGGAAACTTAGTGGTCCAAACTTCACAGGTCATGGTTTAATGTACTACAAGTCGCAGCCTGGTCTCTGATACCATAATTGTAACACCCCAACCCGACAAGGGTAGAAGTGCCACATTATGGTGACATATCAAAGCAAGCACAAGCATACATCTCAAGTAATATAAAATGAGTATCAAGGTTACAAGGGAGACTGAAGTACAATTACAAAAGAAAGTACTCCCTCCGTCTCAAAATTATTGTCATGAGTGAGAAAGCACTAAGTTTAATAAAAATGGGACCCCTATAAATCTCAACCACTCAAAGAGAATATTCCCCTAATATATTCTATAGTTTTTACTAAAAATGAAAAGTGGACAATCTTTTTGAGACATCTAAAAATGGAAATATGGACAATTATATTGAGACAGATGGAGTAATACAAATACTAAGTCTGGAATGAACAAAAGCTCCTAATAATCCAAAAGCTATAAAGGTAAAGTCTTCTAAGTCCAATGCACTCTCCACTCATAACCCAGCTTCCTACTAAAAACCTGCCGCAGGAAAAGAAATGCGGCTGAGCTACGAGAGCCCAATGAACAAATATGAAAGTAACAAGCAATATCGAATGTAACACCCCAACCCGAGAAGGGCTAAAGTGTAACATTATGGAGTCAAATCAGAACACAAGAGAAACGGAGATACATTTCCAACCAAAGCTTACAAAGGTTACAAAAGAAAACTAAACAAAATACAAAATACAAAAGGCAACACTAATGAACTAAGCCCAAAACAAGTCTACTTCTAAGCGTCTCTAAGTCCAGCAAATGTCTAACAGGGTGAAGTCTTCTAAGCCCAAAACAAAGCCTTCGTCCATAACCCAGCTTCCTACTAAACCTGCCGCATGAGAAAAGAAATGCGGTTGAGCTTAAAAAGCCCAGTGAACAGATATATATAAACGAAGCGAAAGATAAGGAACAAAGAATATCATAAGGTGCATTGGGGAAAACAAAAGGTATAATAAGGATGATAAGAATAAGACAAAAGTTAGGTTATATTAGCATTCTACCACGAGCCAAAACAAAACAAAACAAAGTCTTCAGCATAGTAACCATGGAGTGATCAACTCCCAAAATGATGTGAAAGGCGTGTTCTGCACACAGCACCAGTCACCAAACCAGATGTAGTAGGAAATCATAGTAACCATGGAGTGATCAACTCCCAAATAATGTGAAAGGCGTGTATTGCACACANAAACAAAACAAAACAAAGTCTTCAGCATAGTAACCATGGAGTGATCAACTCCCAAAATGATGTGAAAGGCGTGTTCTGCACACAGCACCAGTCACCAAACCAGATGTAGTAGGAAATCATAGTAACCATGGAGTGATCAACTCCCAAATAATGTGAAAGGCGTGTATTGCACACAGCACCAGTCACCAAACCAAATGTAGTAACAAATCAAATCTAGGATGCATCCATACGCCCCTTCCCAAACCAATTGCAAATCAAACAAAGGGACGGTGTCGAACATCACTCGATCACACTAGAGTCATGACATTGGTGCATCAATGCCACGGTCATGTTACCTTCATGACTAGGAAATAAAATGCTCGGGTATAATACCAAAGGGTCAAAGGCAAATCAAATCATAAAGTCTAGGTCAAATCAAAATATCATAATCCAAGGTGCATAGCAAAGGTTCAGGTCAAAGGTTCAGAGTTCAAAATCAAAGGTTCAAAAGCAAAGGTCAATATCAAAGGATTAATCATCAAAGGGTTAAATATCAAAGGATCATTGTCAAAGGGCCAAATATCAAAGGATCATTATGAAAGGGACAAATATCAAAGGATCATGAACGGTGTAATACCAACGGTCAAAATGGAGAGGTCAAAGCCAAGGTTCCCAATCCACCAGGTTCACTACTCCAGTTCCAAAGTCCCATAGTTCATAAATCAAAGGGTCATAGTGAGAGTTTAAAACAAAAGTTCAATTTAGCAAGTTCCCATCACTTGTTTAAAAAGGTTCGTAGTACAATCCCACTCACAAGGTTTATAACAAGGTTCATTTAGAAAAGATCTTCCAAAAGATGACATTTATAAAAGTGATCTTATATAAAGGTTTTCATAAGATATTCTTCAAAAGTGGTCTTTATGAATTTATAAAATCCCATAGGTAAGTGGTCTTAAATCATATTAAAAGTGCCGTTATAAAATAGTTTCTCCTTTAAATGTTTCCATGTCAAAATTAAGAAAAGAAATTTCACCTCCCGTTATATTATCCCAAAGAATATCCAAGGTCTCACAAAGGTTCAAAGGTTAAGGTCACAAAAGGTTAACAATCAAGTTGTGTCCATATCATACCATGAGGGTTCAAACAAATACCAATAGAATCCCAATACCCCGAAGTACATCAACCTCAGAGCCAAGGTGCAAAGGTTCACACGGATCAAAGGTTCAAATAACAATGGCAGATCAAATGTCAAAAGCTCACAATTTAAGGGAAGCATAGCAAGGTTCACAAATCAAGTTAAGATGAGAGAGAGTTCATGAGAAACCTGTGAAAAGGTCAGAATATCTGTACCTCAAACCGCAAATGAAACCCTATCAGAAACAAGGATAGGAAGTTACTCCTTCTTCAACGAATCTACACGAATTCATGATCGTCTTATTATTTATGAGCTCATTTTAAATCAGGTTACTCATTTTAGGTTTCTTTATATTTTTAACAGGTTTCCCGAATTAGTAAGTTTTCACATTTAGTAAGTTCCTCGAATTAACAAGATTAACCATTTAAGTGTACCATTTATAATTAATTAAGTAAAATTACCCAAAATGAGTATTATTATTAGATTAGGGTTAATTATGACAATTTATAATAGTTTAGGGTTAGAAATGCAAATTATCAAAGTTTAGGGTTTAACTTGTAAATAAATTCATTGATGACCACTAGTATAGATTCAAATGATATATATTCCCACGTTAAAATTAAACCTTTTAATCCGATACCAACACACGTACATATTTTATAGTCCTTATTATATGGTTATGTACCACATATTTTAGCTCGAATAGCCTTATGTTCGACATATATTACTTACACACGACACATGAATCTCATCCACATTAACCTGGTGTTAACGAGCCAAAACAAACAAACCTTTAAATAAAATCACATCAAGCCAAACCATTATTCTTGTTGATAAACATGCATGCCTCACGTTGTTATTCAGGTTTCATTTCCCATATTCTAATCGTATTTTTAGACGCCAATATTTGTTCAAATGACCAGATTCGAAACGCATACCACAACGTATACGAATGTTTCCAAAACAAAAAAATGAGTCGATGAATATTAGTTATAGATTCATGATTTCATGCAACAATTATATAAGTTATTCGTACTACGTTTAGAGAAACCATTTGTGCAAACTCACACATCTTATACGTGTGCATGTATCATATTTCGAACAAGAAAATACAAATACGAAAGTAGAGGATACCTCATGGTCGACAGTTAGGAACGAACGAGAACACACCACGAATTAAACCTTTCGAACCCAAACTAAACCCTTCCGCGAAACTGAACATACCCACGATCACACCAAAATGAATTCCTCTCGATGTTGATTCCTAACAAGGTAGAATGCCAAAAACCTATCACCAACCTTCTCTAAACCTTCGCACTCTTTGATTTGTTGAGAGAATAAATTGGACAGCCGTTTATGAATTAGTCATGGGGTTTTGTAGTGTGAAAGAAATGTGAGATATGGTTAGTTTAATATTGAGAACGAATGGGAGGGTGGCCTGGAAATATGGCCGAGTCAAAGGGAGTGTGGGAATGACCATTTCACTTTCAATATCTTTCAATATATTCATATATTATCCTTACTTGTTTTCAAATCGTGTATAGCTTGTACATGTAGCAATTTATCAATTTAATATATTAACAGGTGACACTTATTTAGGATATGAGTTTGTGTATATATTTAAATGATAAATCGGACCTCTAGAAGACACTTTATGAAAACGTGTGATATTCTAGTTTTATGATCATGTTTTATCGATTTTATCATGTCATATGTTGTAGGTCCAAATATAATAAAGATTTCCAAATTATAAGGTTCTATACTTAAGTTAAGTTCACATCTTAAGTAAAAATTCAAATCATATGGGAAATTTAGGAAAAATGGATTTTCGGGTTTTACAATTCTTCCCCTCTAAAATGAAAATTTTCGTCCTCGAAAATTGGAGTCGTAAAAGTTAGACGTAGTTGTAGCAAATCGCAAAAGATCGTAACAATTTTCCTCACGCTCGGGGAGGTTCTTCCAAAGAGGATCTTCAAACCAATTAGTTTCCCATGACTCAATCAAACAAGGTAGGTTCAAATTCCTCAGAAGGAGCCAAATTAGGTTGATTCTGATCTAAAGGCCAATGCAACATATAATGGATGATAGGTGAATTTTCTGGAAAGCTCATATGGGATACGAACAGAATTTCAAATCGAATTAACTGTATCAAACAGTAGAGAGCTCTACAAAGAGCTTGAGATTTGTATCAAATGTACAGAGGTCAACAGGATGCAAATCAAGAGTTCAAATTTATCCAATTATCTAACGAACGAATGCAGAGTAAACGTATAGGTAGAATGAACTTAAGGTTCACTAATCGCAGATATTCGACAAAACGAAGGTGCACCAAACTACGAACAGAAAAAGGAGTAGTTTAACTCGCACAATTTCAGACTTAAGAATTTCAGCAAAAGAATGATCTTGTTTCCCAATACTTGCTCTTAATGATCCAAAGATGGTTTCGGGTCACCCAGGGAAGGCACATCACACAAAACTCAAATCAAAAGAATCACATTCCGAATGTAACAGATGACAAACGTATCCCCTTAAAAGACATTCAAAAGAAGATTTAGTATTGGATGGGTATTCCATTCGCGGACAAGGAATTGAACTAATTAGATGAGAATGTATCGAATGATAGCACGATGAAGGTGACATATACAAGTCTAACTCTTTAGATTCACGAATTGTTTCGTCTTCAAAATAACCTTCCAAAGGTATTTTCGTAAACCGACAGGTCTTGATCCAAAACTTATATATAACCCATAACATATCGTCGTAAAATGGATTCATCGAATGTGAGAAGTGTATACATAGCAAGGCATAGGTGCAGCTCTTAATAGTAACGAATCAAATGCATATAGGCAGAAGATAAGTTGATCGATAACATCAAATGGTAGGAAGCTCTACAACGGAACTAAGGATTTGCCAAAACATCGGAGTCAAACAATTACATGACGTGCAACCAAACATATCAAAATATACGGCGATAAGGTAGATCAAACATACATATCAAAAGAATCCTAAAGTCTCACTATTCGCAGATCGTCACAAACGAAAACAGAAATCTAAGTCTCCACTAACGCACTTCTCGAGACATCCTATGAACACAATAAGTGCATGTTATATGATGTAAGTATTATCACGTTGGCCAGACGTCATAATACTAGCATCATATAAATATGCCCTCATGATGATCATACTTTATCTCAATCAGTGAAACAAATTTACAAATCCACCTAACAGTCCAACTAATTCTTGGGTTAGCCCTATTCAAAGATCAATAACGAAGCGACGTCGACAAAATAAACGAATATCGAAAAGACGTAACAAAATCAAACAATCATCATCAGGAAGAGACATGTCGCTAAGGCATCAATCCCTCCATCATAAGGTTCTCTTCAAGAATTTGTCTCTTTAGAATCTTCTTATGTCCGAGTAGTCAGTCTTCGTCCATCTTCCAATCTATGTGCGAAACGAAATCACTAACTTGAGTTTGGTTCCTCAAGCCTTCTGCAGTTTCTTCTTGGAATGTGACTAAGTAATGTGAGTCTCTAGAATCTCCTCATCATCTAGTCTGCTTCCACTCTTAATTCATCTTAGTACAACTAAGGTGAATAGGGAAGTGAGATCCAGCTCCATCCTCCAGTGGAAAGACTTGGTGGTTCAACAAGATCATATCCGAAATTTCAGGGTGCCAAAAATATAATTCATATGAAAATGTTCATCTCATGGTGGACAAAATAGCTGCAAGAGAACTTCATAACCGTGAAAGTAACGTACGAGTCTCTAGAGTAATAATGGTAGCAACAGCTCAATGATCAGAAATCATGATAGTGGATTCTCAAAATAATTCAAAGCACCAAAGGTGAGACATAGCAGAATAATCGTCGGCATCTCGAATGCTTAAGCAATCAAAACTCATATCAAGATCAAATCGAAATTGACCTTCCAAAGAAAAGACAGATCAACCTAGCAAATCCTTATCGTTCAAAGTGAAAGGAAATACTCTTATACTCGGGGTTAAATACCACCCGACTTCTCAGATATGGAAAAGATGAGTAAAACAAGACCAAATAACATCAGAAAGCTTATAGAGGATAAACCAAAAACAAGAAGCGAACACAGAGTGCATCAAACACGTCATCGCCATATAGATTCTCAGAATGCCCAATGAGATGTCAAAAGGGATCAACAAACTGATCAGAGATCAAAGATAAAATCAAAATATCGATATGCATTAACATGCAAGTCCTAAATGCCTTCAAACTTACTAGTGGTAAACTTAGGTGGTGCAAAAAAATCTCTAACTCCAGAAAGGATGATTCGAAAAGGCATAGCTAAACGTAAGGCACAAATCAGAGTAATGCGGAAGCAAAGATACATAAGAAATCTCTTAAAGTCTACCCATACCCTACTGGTCAAAACTTAAGTTCATATAGGGGATTCCTAAAGCAAGTTCTCAAAGCGGTTTCTTATATTCCTAAAGTGGAAGCCTAATGGTCCAAAACTCACAGGTCATAGCCTAAGCTCTACGGATGTTGCATCCGCCGATCCAAAACTGTCTCTGATACCATTTTGTAACACCCCAACCCGAGAAGGGCTAAAGTGTAACATTATGGAGTCAAATCAGAACACAAGAGAAACGGAGATATATTTCCAACCAAAGCTTACAAAAGAAAACTAAACAAAATACAAAATACAAAAGGCAACACTAATGAACTAAGCCCAAAACAAGTCTACTTCTAAGCGTCTCTAAGTCCAGCAAATGTCTAACAGGGTGAAGTCTTCTAAGCCCAAAACAAAGCCTTCGTCCATAACCCAGCTTCCTACTAAACCTGCCGCATGAGAAAAGAAATGCGGCTGAGCTTAAAAAGCCCAGTGAACAAATATATATATAAACGAAGCGAAAGATAAGGAACAAAGAATATCATAAGGTGCATTGGGGAAAACAAAAGGTATAATAAGGATGATAAGAATAAGACAAAAGTTAGGTTATATTAGCATTCTACCACGAGCCAAAACAAAACAAAACAAAGTCTTCAGCATAGTAACCATGGAGTGATCAACTCCCAAAATGATGTGAAAGGCGTGTTCTGCACACAGCACCAGTCACCAAACCAGATGTAGTAGCAAATCATAGTAACCATGGAGTGATCAACTCCCAAATAATGTGAAAGGCGTGTATTGCACACAGCACCCGTCACCAAACCAAATGTAGTAGCAAAACAAATCAAATCTAGGATGCATCCATACGCCCCTACCCAAACCAATTGCAGATCAAACAAAGGGACCGTGTGGAACATCACTCGACCACACTGGAGTCATGACATTGGTGCATCAATGCCACGGTCATGTTACCTTCATGGCTAGGAAACAAAATGCTCGGGTATAATACTAAAGGGTCAAAGGCAAATCAAATCACAAAGTCTAGGTCAAATCAAAATATCATAATCCAAGGTGCATAGCAAAGGTTCAGGTCAAAGGTTCAGAGTTCAAAATCAAAGGTTCAAAAGCAAAGGTCAATATCAAAGGATTAATCATCAAAGGGTCAAATATCAAAGGATCATTGTCAAAGGGCCAAATCAAAGGATCATTATGAAAGGGTCAAATATCAAAGGATCATGAAAGGTGTAATACCAACGGTCAAAATGGAGAGGTCAAAGCCAAGGTTCCCAATCCACCAGGTTCACTACTCCAGTTCCAAAGTCCCATAGTTCATAAATCAAAGGGTCATAATGAGAGTGTAAAACAAAAGTTCAATTTAGCAAGTTCCCATCACTTGTTTAAAAAGGTTCGTAGTACAATCCCACTCACAAGGTTTATAACAAGGTTCATTTAGAAAAGATCTTCCAAAAGATGACATTTATAAAAGTGATCTTATATAAAGGTTTTCATAAGATATTCTTCAAAAGTGGTCTTTATGAATTTATAAAATCCCATAGGTAAGTGGTCTTAAATCATATTAAAAGTGCCGTTATAAAATAGTTTCTCCTTTAAATGTTTCCATGTCAAAATTAAGAAAAGAAATTTCACCTCCCGTTATATTATCCCAAAGAATATCCAAGGTCTCACAAAGTTTCAAAGGTTAAGGTCACAAAAGGTTAACAATCAAGTTGTGTCCATATCATACCATGAGGGTTCAAACAAATACCAATAGAATCCCAATACCCCGAAGTACATCAACCTCAGAGCCAAGGTGCAAAGGTTCACACGGATCAAAGGTTCAAATAACAATGGCAGATCAAATGTCAAAAGCTCACAATTTAAGGGAAGAATATCTGTACCTCAAACCGCAAATGAAACCCTATCAGAAACAAGGATAGGAAGTTACTCCTTCTTCAACGAATCTACACGAATTCATGATCGTCTTATTATTTACGAGCTCATTTTAAATCAGGTTACTCATTTTAGGTTTCTTTCTATTTTTAACAGGTTTCCCGAATTAGTAAGTTTTCACATTTAGTAAGTTCCTCGAATTAACAAGATTAACCATTTAAGTGTACCATTTATAATTAATTAAGTAAAATTACTCAAAATGAATATTATTATTAGATAAGGGTTAATTATGACAATTTATAATAGTTTAGGGTTAGAAATGCAAATTATAAAAGTTTAGGGTTTAACTTGTAAATAAATTCATTGATGACCACTAGTATAGATTCAAATGATATATATTCCCACGTTAAAATTAAACCTTTTAATCTGATACCAACACACGTACATATTTTATAGTCTTTATTATATGATTAAGTACCACATATTTTAGCTCGAATAGCCTTATGTTCGACATATATTACTCACACACGACACATGAATCTCAGCCACATTAACCTGGTGTTAACGAGCCAAAACAAACAAACCTTTACATAAAATCACATCAAGCCAAACCATTATTCTCGTTGATAAACATGCATGCCTCACGTTGTTATTCTCGTTAAAATCACATAATCGTATTTTTAGACGCCAAATATTTGTTCAAATGACCAGATTCGAAACGCATACCACAACGTATACGAATGTTTCCAAAACAAAAAAATGAGTCGATGAATATTAGTTATAGATTCATGATTTCATGCAACAATTATATAAAGTATTCGTACTATGTTTAGAGAAACCATTTGTGCAAACTCACACATCTTATACGTGTGCATGTATCATATTTCGAACAAGAAAATACAAATACGAAGGTAGAGGATACCTCATGGTCGACAGTTAGGAACGAACGAGAACACACCACGAATTAAACCTTTCGAACCCAAACTAAACCCTTCCGCGAAACTGAACATACCCACGATCACACCAAAACGAATTCCTCTCGATGTCGATTCCCAACAAGGTAGTATACCAAAAACCTATCACCAACCTTCTCTAAACCTTCGCACTTTTTGATTTGTTGAGAGAATAAATTGGACAGCCGTTTATGAATTAGTCATGGGGTTTTGTTGTGTGAAAGAAATGTGAGATATGGTTAGTTTAATATTGAGAACGAATTTGTTGTTCCAATGATCTTTTTGATGGGCGATCTAGATCTAAACCATACTGTTTTATTGGTTGGGTTTACTTTGATGAACGATCTCTTTTTTAGGGTTTCGTTTTTGATGATCGATCGCTACTGTTATATGGTGCGCGTTATTGTATATATCTTGTGCTTCTATGGTGGAAAGTCGATCTATGATCGTGGTTTACTTCTTGGCTGTAATCATGATGGTTTTATGTTTTTGTAAGTCGACTTTGGGTCGTGGTGATGCTGATTCGGTATTGGAAAGTGGGTTTTGGAGTGAGTGTAAGTTCTACGTGAATGATGTTGCTGCATGTTATGGAGGTTAAGTTTTAGGGTTCTTATTCAAAACTCTATTGATCGTTTGGGGCAACATGGTTTAAGATCTGGTGTGTCGCATGTGTAAGTTAGGGTTTGACAACCCTATTTTCGTCTATGACTGATCAGCTACTTTGGGTTCATTTTTTGGCTTGAGTTTCACCGCTTTGAAGCTTGTTGTTGATGAGGTAATTGATCAAGTTGTAGTGCTTGTGTGGGTTTTTACCTTCGGTTTATTGCATGGTTCTCTTGTTCTTGCTGTTTGGATTATCATGGTGTCCTTTGCATGGGATATGGATTTTGGCTGCTTGGAAGGGGATCGTGTCATGTAGGTTAAGTTTCAAGGGTAACTTATTCAAAAATCCTTTACTCGTTCAATAGGAATATCACTATTTCTATTGACCGTTTATGAGTGGATCGATCTATGATGTAAGTTAGGGTCGTATAGCCCTATGTTTGTCTACGACTGATCAAGATACAATGTTTTTCATTCTTAGCTTGAGTTTCATGCCTATTGAAACTCCTAGTAGATGAGGTATTGGATCAAGTTGTAGTGTTGGTTTGGTTCAGTTTGGATCAATAAAGATTGGTGTAGTTGTTGGATCAATTGTGTGGATTGGCGTTGCTCTATTCTACCATGGTTTTGGCTACATCATTGAAGGTTATGGACTTCTATGACGACATGAGAAGAGTCAAGTTTATACTTGATGTTTTTATTTGTAATTTGAGAGTCGTTGTAGTTTTGTTCATATAGTAGTTGCTTTGTTTAGCATTTTCCTTTGGTTAGTTGCACATGTTGTGCAGGTCTGTTTTAGAATGGTTCGTCGTTCTTAGATAGGTGTTTTGTAAGTGTCCTTAGGGACTGAGGTGAGGGACATCACTCTCATCCTATTGTACTTCAACGTTTTTGGTGTAATGAATTTTGCCGGGGTGAATAAACCCTTTTACCCAAAAAAAAAAAAAACTCATGCATACTTATTAGTTGTACTTATATCACAATTTTCATGGTTACATTCTTATATGTCCATATAGTAAGCAAAAATTTTAAAATAAGTTTGATTTATGTGTAAACTCATGTGATCAAAGAACCTTTGACCCAATAACATTATAAGGAGACACGTTCAAGAATCCAATACTAAGTCGATGCCACGGTTATATTTACAATTTCTGGTAACTATTTTTCTTACTTTCGCACATGTTGATGCTCTAACTTTTTAAAATATACATAAGATTTTCAGTTTTTAAACGATAATACTATATATTAAATTTTTCTGAAAAAACTCTGTGCGTACACGAGTATTATAACTAGTGCAATAACTGAAAGACTTGGCAACTATGAGATTTCCTATATATGGTCATATTTGCATCAATTTTATCTCTATCTTGTTGTGTTAACGAATGTCTGCATATACGTACTCGTTTGTATAAAGTATAAACTGGTTTGGAAACTCTGTTATGCATTGAACACTATTTATAGATACATCCCCATGATTTATCTATTGTTTTTTATTTAAAAAAGTTAATTACTTGAATGGTTTATGTGGTTTGTCGGATATCACGGATTTAGTTCGTACCTTTGTTTTTCGGATCCTCTTCTCATGGTTTTTGACCCGTTAAGGGTTTGGCACCTTTGACCACTATTACTATTAGTTTGACCATTAAAAAGGGTATTTTTGACTTTGTACATGTCCTTAGGGTATTCTCGAAAACACTTAACAGTCACGGCCATTTTCTCTTACGGCCGTTTGTTTTTGCTATCTTCATCCACAGAAAACTAAACTCACCTGGCATTGTTGACTGTAAAACCCACCTATTTATAATACCCATTCTTCTTTTTTTCTTTCTAATCCACCAACACAAATATTTCTTATCCATCTCAACCACCTCCTGCAGCCCATGCAACACCACCTGCTGCCCTTTTGCTACATAGTGGTTATGGGTATAAATGTAACTTTTTTTTTTGGTCAAAGCATTGTTGTTCTTAATCTCTTCATATGGAAGGGATTATGGGATTATGAAACATGAGACTTCATATAAAACGTAGAAAATGCTTGTCGTTTCTTTCTAAAATCACTTATTTTTCGCTTAACTTTATAAGAGCAAGGGTGTGGTCAAGAGGTAGCTCGCCGTCCGCTCGCCACCACACCACAAAGCCTCGCCGTTTTGCTTCTCGCCAGGGAAGTGAGGAAGAAAAAGACAAACAACTTTTGCAGAACATCCGTCGGGAAGCATCATTAAATGGGTTTTGTTTTTGTTTTGTGTTTTAGTTTTTCTAATTTATTTATTTTGTGACTTTGTGATTGCGTGTGTGAGTGTATCTTTTTGTGTGCGTGACTGTGTGTTCTAGTGAAGAAGAAGATTTTTTTTTTTTTTTTTTTTTTTT
>LBNU01033335.1:71216-84924 GCA_014162995.1 Artemisia annua
CCATTTTTCAAACTTATTTGTGTTTCTACCTTTGTTTCGGATGCTAACCTCATGAATCATAAGGGGTTAATATAGTGTGTGCGAAATGAATGCTAAGAAGTTGGAAGGGTGATTGTTTCAATTTTCAAAAAACCAAACGACAATCCCATACGATCTTATACGCGGTGTGAACCACCATCTTCCATTACTTCATCCAACAAAGGGAAATCTTCCATTGGCAAATGTGTGAGAAATTTGGGCGGTTGGATGGGTTTATTGGTTAATGCACAAAAGTTACTAGCGTCTCATGGAAGAGACGTTCAAGGTTTTTATTAATGACTTTGTTTTCACTGTTGGTTCCTCATTTTGTCTATGTTGCCGTTGTGATACTTAAACTCCCGCCAATTATTAAGTTGAGTGTTCACATTTGGTCCCTAACGTTGACTGTCGGGTTTAGCTTGGGTTAGATCATAGTTAAATAGTGATTGGACTATTATGCCTGTGAAACTAGAACATAAAACGTGCGTTGACCCAGCCCAAATGGGTCAAGGGATGCAATCGGACTCAAAATCCTAAGGTTTGGACGCATGACGATGATTTTAGAAACTTAGGGTGCATGGCGATGATTTGTGAAAAGTTTAGGGACCAACTGTGTATTTTTGTCAATGTTTTATGTTTCTAAAAGAAAATAAGAAAATAAGTGAGTCAAGTGTGATGTCATTATGCGAAAGTTTACTTGTGAGTTTACCAAACCTCAAATAATAATTCATCTACACACTTCTTTTCTCCTTTTGTGATTCCGTGTTTAAACAAAATATTTTACATAGTGCTAACTACATTTTTGGTCCTTGTGGTTTGCCGGGTATTTCAGTTTCAGTCCATTTCTAAAACATACGGATCCCCTCTCCAATATTGAAACACCTGGTTCGGGTTTGGTCCAATTTTCACGAGGACATTAATTATAGCCGTTTAACACCATCACGTGACAAACACATGAGGGAATCTTGTCTATATCTTATTTTTTTTAAGGGAAATATAGGTTTTTAACACTTTTCCCGCTTAATATCCCTCCCTCGATTATATTGATTCAAAGCATTAAAGATAAGTCATTTCACTATCAGTCCAACTACCAACTCTTTCATTTTCTCTATAACACAAACCCTATAATTGCAAGAAAATAATCCCTAAATAATGTTGCCTTGTACCTAGTCGTTGAGACCAAAACGTGATCCAGGTTATCCTCAAATTATATCGCAAGTTTTCTTTAATATAACTTAGGGATTTTATATTTTTTTTTTTTTTTATTTATTTTTTTATATTAATTTATTTTTTTATATATATATATATATATATATATATATATATATATATATATATATATATATATATATATATATATATATATATATATATATATATATATATATATATATATATATATATATATATATTTAGCTTTTACTAAAAATGTAATTTGTATTTGAAAATTTAGTTTGTTTGGAAAATTGGAAAAGAAAAGAAAATTGGGGGTTGTTGAGGCCCAAATGGCTGAGTTGAAACTTTTTATGAGTGAAAAGATATTTTAAAGTGAGGTTGTTGAAATTAGGTGACACCCGATGGGGCTCAAATAAAGAACAAAACTTTTTCACCGCACCTAATGCTCTAAGTGGGGCTCTAAGTGAAATGCCAATCGTTATACGTGACAACAAAAAGAATTTGTAACCACGATAGTAGAATTTATACGCACAGGGCAGTTATCCTTGTGAATTACAAAATTGGGTGATAGTTTGGGTGGTTGCTGCTCTCACTTTTAAGAATGGGTTTTTCTAGAGCAAATTCTCAAAAAGGTACCTTTTCTTGATCAACTTCTCAAAAAGATACAAAACCAACATGTTTTCCCAATTTGGTCATGTGCGAATGTGCGATTCCATTAGTTTTTTGACACGTGTCAAGACAAAAAGGACAATACCAATCATTTGTTGGTCCACATCCCCGACCATTAGTACACTCCCCAACCAAGCAGATGTGCGAAAGACGGTTGTGCGAATTCCGGCTAATGTGTGAACGTTAAAAAAATATTTTTTTTTCAAGTCACCATCAACACCAATCAACACCACCATCAACCACAGATCCGCCATCAAATATGAAACCTTCATATTTTTCTACTAAAATCTTACCATCTTCCAAATAGTTAACACACACCACAACAAAAATCCAACACACATACACAAANAATAATTGGAAAAAATGATAAAAGTGGGGCCCAAAAAGTTGAGTTATTGTGAGTTATTGATGTGGGTGTTGAGTTAAAGTGTTAAAGCTGACGTGGCGCTGAGTTATTGAATAACTCAGGTTATTGTTGCACATGCTCTTAGAGCATGAACAATAATAACGCAATGGGCTGCGTTAGGCACTAATAACGCGCGTTATTGGTGCGTTAGCCATTGCAGTCCCTGCGTTAACGTGGTGTTAACGGGCTGCGTTAACCCCTTAACGCCACATTAAGGCTACTTTTAAAAAAAAAAAAAAATGACACTTTTTACCCCTGTGAACTTTTATAGATTTTGAATTTAAGATATGGGAAATTACAAAAGACCCCCTTACTTTTTAACCAAGTAAATACGATACAACAACAAACGATACGATTTATTATTCAACGGTATACAATTCACGGTATAGTAAAATAACGATACGATTCATTGAATTTCAAATACAATTCCCCAACGGTGAAAACATACGAAACGTGAAATAACGATACAATTTAAATAGACTTGTAATTATAAGAGCAATTGTCACTTACATGATGAGATCCGTTGTCCCTAAAGGCTATCTTTATGAGGTCAATTTGTCGCTTACATGATAAGAGCCGTTGTCCCTAAAGGCTCACTTCTTGAGAGCAATTGTACCTTACTTTACGGGAGCCCTAAACGCTTGCTCACTTGATGAGAACAATTACCCTTTACATGATGATAGCCATTGTCCCTAATGCTTGCACCCTTGATAAGAGCAATTGTCACTTACGTGATGAGATCCGTTGTCGCTAAAGGCTAACTTTATGAGGGCAATTTGTCCCTTACATGATAAGAGCCGTTGTCCCTAAAGGCTCACTTATTGAGAGCAATTGTACCATACTTTACGGGAGCCGTTGTCCCTAAACGCTTGCTCACTTGATGAGAGCAATTGCCCTTTACATGATGATAGCCATTGTCCCTAATGCCTGCACACTTGATAAGAGCAAGTGTCACTTACATGATGATATTCGTTGTCCCTAAACCCTAAAATTCTCTCTCTAAGGGCGAAATCCGGCCACCCCTAGCCACCTCCTCTTCAACCTTTTTCCGGCCAAAAACCACCCCTAAAACCGCCTCTTTACATCTAAACGATCTATGATTCGTTTAGTTTGTATGCAATCGCTTCTAGGGATGTGTTATATCAATGAGGAGGCTGGATTCGCCGCCTTTGCTAAACCCTTAACGATTTTATCATAGTCGGTTTCTAATCGATTTATTCTTTAAGGGTTTAGTTATTATGCTTTTTAATACCCTAATCGATTACTAGGCTTATCATTAAATTGTTATTTGGGTTTTCCCAACCCTTAACGATTTCCTTTTTCTTATTATCGCTAGTTAGGGTTTTTTGGGTGGGATTGGATCGTTTAATCTTTATGGGATACCTTCCAACGGTCTAGTTGCTGGGCGATCTAGATCAAAACCTTACTGTTTGATTGGTTGGGTTTATTTACATGAACGATCTCTTTTTTAGGGTTTCGTTATTGATGGTTGATCGCTACTGTTCTATGATGTGCGTTATTGTATATATCTTGTGCTTCTATGGTGGAAAGTCGATCTATGATCGTGGTTTATCTTCTTGAATGTAACCATTATGGTTTTCTGTTCCTGATTGTCGACTTTGGGTCCTGGTGATGCTGATTCGGTATTGGAATGTGGGTTTTGGAGAGAGTGAAAGTTCTATGTGATTGGAATGCATTGTTTGCTGAAGATTAATCTTGGAAGTTAAGTTTTGTTAGAGTTCTTATTCAAAAACTCTTTGGATCGATTGGTTGTGCCTGGATCTTACACGTAATCCTGTTTGTTGCACATTCGATCTTCTGTTTAGGGTTTATTTACCCTTGGTTCGTTGCATGGTGACCCTATTCATGTTGTTTGGACGTTACTTGGCTGTTTTGAAAGGGGATCATGACATGAAGTTTGGAGGTTGCTGCATGGTTGTTGGGTTTCTCATGGTATGTGCAACCTTGAGCCTCGATTAGCTCCATGAATTTTCACTTGGATTGGTTTGGAGAATGGTTCAAGGTTTCTTTGGTTTGCTATGTAAGTTCAGGTTCTATGTGGATGTGATCACATGGAAGATTGATGGAATTTCTACGATGGTTATTTGCTTGGTGCTACCTTAGTGAATCATGTGTTAATTCCTTATTTATATTCACTTGTATAGTCATTGTAGGTGGTAAGTTTTTTATGTAAGTTATAAGAATGGCGTGTCATTCTTATATGAGAGTCTGTAAGTGTCCTAAGGGACTGAGTCGAGGGAGTCACCGTCGTCCTTTGTACTTCAACGTTTTTTTTGATAATATATTTTACCGGAGTGAATTAACCCTTTTACCCAAAAAAATTATCCCTTACATGATAAGAGCCGTTGCCCCTAAAGGCTCACTTGTTGAGAGCAATAGTACCATACTTTATGGGAGCCATTGTCCCTAAATGCTTGCTCACTTGATGAGAGCAATTGCCCTATACATGATGATAGCTGTTGTCCCTAATGCTTGCACACTTGATAAGAGCAATTGTCACTTACTTGATGAGATCCGTTGTCCCTAAAGTCAAACTTTATGAGGGCAATTTGTCCCTTACATGATTAGAGTCGTTGACCCTAAAGGCTCACTTCTTGAGAGCAATTGTACCTTACTTTACGGGAGTCATTGTCACTTAACGCTTGCTCACTTGATGAGAGCAATTGCCCTTTACATGATGATAGCCGTTGTGCCTAATGATTGCGCACTTGATAAGAGCAATTGTCACTTACATGATAAGATCCGTTGTCCCTAAAGGCTAACTTTATGAGGCCAATTTGTCCCTTACCTGATAAGAGTCGTTGACCCTAAAGGCTCACTTCTTGAGAGCAATTGTACCTTACTTTATGGGAGCCGTTGTCCCTAAACGCTTGCTCAATTGGTGAGAGCAATTGTCCTTTACATGATGATAGTCGTTGTCCCTAATGCTTGCACACTTGATAAGAGCAATTGTCACTTACATGATGAGATCCATTGTCCCTAAAGGCTAACTTTGTGAGGGAAATTTGTCCCTTACATGATAAGAGCCGTTGTCCCTAAAGGCTCACTTCTTGAGAGCAATTGTACTTTACTTTACGGAAGTCGTATCCCTAAACGATTGCTCACTTGATGAGAGCAATTACCTTTTACATGATGATAAGCGTTGTCCCTAATACTTGCACACTTGATAAGAGCAATTGTCACTTACATGACGAGATCCGTTGTCCCTAAAGGCTAACTTTATGAGGCCAATTTGTACCTTACATGATAAGAGCCGTTGTCCCTAAAGGCTCCCTTGTTGAGAGCAATTGTACCTTACTTTATGGGAGCCGTTATCCCTAAACGCTTGCTCACTTGATGAGAGCAATTGCCATTTACATGATGATAGCCGTTGTCCCTAATGCTTGCATACTTGATAAGAGCAATTGTCACTTACATGATGAGATCCGTTGTCCCTAAAGGATAACTTTATGAGGGAAATTTGTCCCTTACATGATAGGAGAGCCGTTGTCCCTAAAGGCTCACTTGTTGTGAGCAATTGTACCTTACTTTACGGGAGCCGTTGTCCCTAAACGCTTGCTCACTAAATGAGAGCAATTGCTAACTTTATGAGGCCAATTTGTCCCTTACATGCTAAGAGCCGTTGTCCCTAAAGGCTCTCTTATTACTTTACGGGAGCCGTTGTCCCTAAACGGTTTTTATTTTTTTTTATTTTTATTTTATTTTTTTTTGGGTAAAAGGGTCTACACCCTGGCAAAATTCATTACTCCAAAAAACGTTGAGGTACAATATGACGAGGGTGAATTCCCTCACCCCCAGTCCCTTAGGACACTTACAAGACATCTATCTAAGAATGGCATACCATTCTTAAAACTAACATGCACAACATGTGCAACTGACCTAAACAACCATGCTAAAAAAGCAATTACTATATGAACGAAAAACTACAACGACTATAAGATTACAAATAAAAGTAAGTTCTTGAATCATCACACGTCGTTGTAGAAGTCCGTAACCTTCAATGGTGCAGCATTGGATCATCAATAATGATCAGTACTTGATATAGATAAAACCAATGCACGCACCAACCAATCAACAGGTCCCCACCACCAAGTATGAACATACAATTAATACATCATTACGAACCAAACTTGAGTAGTCAGCGAACTTGTACAAACAATAGGGTTGAGCCCTAACTTCCAATCACGATCACAAGAGTTTTTTTGAATAAGAAACCACTAAAACTTAACCTCCAATAATGAACAGCAACAGCCACCGTTCATATATACACACCACCTAACTACCAAGCTAGAAACAGCAGCCACATGCCATAATTTCCCTTCAAAACGATCCCAAGAGCCAATACCAATCATGAAAAAGAATACCATGCAACAAACCTAGGGTAAAATCCCTAACCATTAGCACGACCAAGCAGAAAACAAGACCTCTAGCAACAGTCTTGACCAGACCATAGGGTGTTATCACACCCTAACCCTCCTCGAACAAAATCACTTACCCTCTCTCGAACCCACTTCCACGACTGAACATCACAACCCATAACACTAACCACGATCAAAGAGATCGACATCCATAAACACATGGACAAACGCCAACTTACAACAAAATAAATTGACGAAACCCTAAAAATTAGGATTCCATTACCTTCAAAGCATAAACCAAACAGCGCCAAGTGCAAAAAATATTATGAATGATCAAATATGCAACAAGGCTAAACCAGTAACGATCATGTAAAAACCCTAAAAAGGTTTTATAAACTTTCAGCGCAAGAAACCCAACAACGATCAAATACAATAATACGAAACCCTAAAAAAGGAAACGTTCTTCAATGAACCCTAACAAAAATTAGGGATAGATCTTGATCACCCAATAATAACCATCGATCCTTATATATGCAAAGTGGAAACCGACTTTAGGAATCAAAGAAACAAGGAATAAATGGATAACAAAGTGGGACGATTTATAAAGATCAAACAAATAAATCACCCAGCCGCCACCACTAGTGAAAAAATACACAGCCTAACTCGATTGCATACCAAACAACAAGGATTAAATCACTCATTAAGTGTCCCTAAACGGTTGCTCACTTGATGAGAGCAATTGCCCTATACATGATGATAGCCGTTGTCCCTAATGCTTGCACACTTGATAAGAGCAATTGTCACTTACATGAGGAGATCCGCTGTCCCTAAAGGCTAACTTTATGAGGCCAATTTGTCCCTTACTTGATAAGAGCCGCTGTCCCTAAAGGCTCACTTGTTGAGAGCAATTGTACCTTTCTTTATGGGAGCCGTTGTCCCTAAATGCTTGCTCACTTAATGAGAGCAATTGCCATTTACATGATGATAGTCGTTGTCCCTAATGCTTGCTCACTTGATAAGAGCAATTGTCACTTACATGATGAGATCCGTTGTCCCTAAAGGCTAACTTTATGAGGGCAATTTGTCCCTTACATGATAAGAGCCGTTGTCCCTAAAGGCTCACTTGTTGAGAGCAATTGTACCTTACTTTATGGGAGCCGTTGTCCCTAAACGCTTGCTCACTTGATGAGAGCAATTGCCCTTTACATGATGATAGCCGTTGTCCCTAATGCTTGCACACTTGATAAGAGCAATTGTCACTTACATGATGAGATCCGTTGTCCCTAAAGGCTAACTTTATGAGGGCAATTTGTCCCTTACATGATAAGAGCCGTTGTCCCTAAAGGCTCACTTGTTGAGAGCAATTGTACCTTACTTTATGGGAGCCGTTGTCCCTAAACGCTTGCTCACTTGATGAGAGCAATTGCCCTTTACATGATGATAGCCGTTGTCCCTAATGCTTGCACACTTGATAAGAGCAATTGTCACTTACATGATGAGATCCGTTGTCCCTAAAGGCTAACTTTATGAGGGCAATTTGTCCCTTACATGATAAGAGCCGTTGTCCCTAAAGGCTCACTTGTTGAGAGCAATTGTACCTTACTTTATGGGAGCCGTTGTCCCTAAACGCTTGCTCACTTGATGAGAGCAATTGCCCTTTACATGATGATAGTCGTTGTCCCTAATGCTTGCACACTTGATAAGAGCAATTGTCACTTACTTGATGAGATCCGTTGTCCCTAAAGTCTAACTTTATGAGGGGAATTTGTCCCTTCCATGATTAGAGTCGTTGACCCTAAAGGCTCACTTCTTGAGAGCAATTGTACCTTACTTTACGGAATCATTGTCACTTAACGCTTGCTCACTTGATGAGAGCATTTGCCCTTTACATGATGATAGTCATTGTCCCTAATGCTTGCACACTTGATAAAAGAAATTTTCACTTACATGATGAGATCCGTTGTCCCTAAAGGCTAACTTTATGCGGCCAATTTGTCACTTACATGATAAGAGCCGTTTTCTTTTTTGGGTAAAAGGCTAACGGATGAGAGTGACATCCCTCATCTCAGTCCCTTAGGACACTTACAGACACACTTACAGAGTCTAATATAAGAATGACAACCATTCTTATAACTTTTTTGGGTAAAAGGGTTAATTCACCCTGGCAAAATATATTATCCAAAACAACATTGAAGTACAAAGGATGACACGCCATTCTTATAACTTACACAGATGAACCAACCAAAATAACAAAAGTAAATAGAATATTACAAAACTACTCAAAAAACAATCTTGAGCCTTCTAAGTCACTATGGCGGTCCACCTACTTCCATGAGTAATACTTCAACTTGCCCATTACACCATTCTACCTACGACGAGTATTCAAGCGAATATCAAATTGATCACAGAGAGCTTGCAGTTTGTCAGGTAAGATCACCTGATCATCATATCCGTCGTAGTAATCTTCCATATCATTCAGAAAACCTCCACCCTCCATTTCCAAAACTTCATCAACTTCATCGTCCGAGTCTTCCAAAACTGATACTGAAGATTTATTATTACTTGTAGAAGCGTTGAACTGCTCCCACAAACTTCCACTCGCACTTGGATCACCACCCGAACTTGCTATATCATTAGGGCTGCTAGAAATCTCTTTAGGTTGCAAATCAGCACCATTCTCAACACCCTCAACGTTGGATAAGTTAGGAGCTAAATCAAGTACCTTCTCAGCTTCCCATAACTTCTCCATATCACGTTGGAATTCACCAAGATTAATGTTATCTTTAAAATAGCCAAACTCGTTAACAGCTTGAGATAAATCATCATTATTACCCGAAGGAGGAGTAGAGTTTGGGTGTTCATACGGCTTGTCCTCCTTAGGAACTTGAGTAGAATTCGGCTTAGAAACAGGCCTATAAATGAAATTAGATTTAGGCTTGAAGAACCTAGACCCTTGTTGTGATTTAGTACCCTTTTTCCCGGCCTTCTTAACGTGAACTTTCTCCTTAGCACTTACATGTTCTGAATCAGACCCCAAAACAACTTGACGTTTCAAAGCTTGACACATCCACTCCTCATGGCTGAATATCTTGCAATGTGAGCACCGAGGAGGCCACCATTCATACTCAATATCAATGTATTTCGTGTAGTGGCCTTTCCCATTAGGAAGCGGTATATCAACCTCAACAAATTCCAATAGATCATGAACATCGGATAACTCAATGAGACATCGTGCATAAGAGTTACGGCCCCAAGGGTTAATGCACATAGCAGAAGTACCCTCATCCATCCGTATGAGTCGCCCCACTCGTTCAGCAATCAACCTAACACCAGTTTCCGAATACACAACAGCAGGTAGCCTATGAAATCGCACCCATACGGGTACCTTTGTAATAATCCCCTTTTCCAATTTAGTGTTCGCCACCCATTTATCCAAAAAGATTGGAGTAGATCTAATGAACCAGGGACCACCTTCTAGCACCTTAAGCAATCCTTCTTGTGACGAAAACTGGAAAAAGAAAAAACTACCCCGTAGTATAACACGTTGGAAACCAAACTTAACCCAAGCATGCTTGACATAATCTTCCACCAAAGAAAACGCTAACCGTTGACCAATAAAGTAACCGCATAATGTATTAGTAAATTTTTGACACATATCTTCAACCACGGTAATTGGAATAACGACTTTAGCACCTAAATTAGTACACACACTTGTTGAACCAAAATCTTGTACCAAAGCTTTGTTTGAAATATTCGAAGTATCCACAACCTGTTTACTAGAATCAGATTCAACATGACTTTGAACATCATGTCGTGAAGGAGAGTCTTTAAAAGTATTATCATGACCATCCTTCCCAATCAAGACCCCAACTTCACACGACTTCACACCAACAACCCTAGGACTGCTATTAGTGTTCACACCTTCATCAACTAGCGTATTCTTTTGATTAGTATCAATTATCACAGCATTAGTACCCTTCAAACCAGAACTAATCTCATTAGGCAGTTTAAAACTACCCATTTTATCCGACAAACCCGTACTCTTAAGGATTGACTTCAATGGTTTGTTCTTGTTAACAATAATGTTACCATCGATGTTCTTAACCCTTGTAGCCAAACCAGTAGTTGAAGAAGACTTACCTTTATTCAAGAACCCCGATTCCATCTCTCCAAACCCACTTAAACCACTAATAGATTTAATAGCACCAACAACAAGTGCACTAACAGAATCCAAAACCCTTTGATGGTTACTTGCAATGAGTAAATAAACCAAACTCTAAAACGAGCCTAGTTAGGAATTAAGAACCAGAACCCAATCAATATGCTGTAAAGAAATCGAAACCCTAAGATTGGGAATCGATTATAATAATGAAGGAGCAGCAAACAATAAATCGACCTTAAATATAAACAAGTCGATCCAATAATCGTCCTTAAATAAAGCAAAGTCGATGTAGGGATGTAGAATGAAACCGACTATTGGATATAAGGAAAGATAAGGGATGATTAGAGATAAGAAGATGAAGTAATCCCTCAAAAACGTTTCAAGGTCTGCCAAAACAGAATATGATTAACGATTAAAAGAATTAGGGATTAAATCACAAACGATTAATCAAAACCCTAACAAAAAGCCACGAACACCAACAATCAATGTGAATTAAGCAAGAAAATGATCAGAATAGTTGAGAGCAGTTGTACCTTACTTATTCTCTCTCACTATGGGCGATTTCAGCCACCCCTCCTCCTCCTAATCTCCGGCCAAAATCAACCCTTGTAATCGCCTCTCTACTAAAATACGATCTCTGATTCGTGTTCTTGGTATGCAATCGATTACAGGGTTGTGTTTTTTGAGGGGTGTGCTGCGATTTCTATACCAAAACCCTAACTATTCTTTTATTTAATCATCGGTTTATGTAGGGTTCTGGTTATTACATGTTTTGATTATATTGCTCTATTATTCAAGTCGGTTTTTAATCGATCTGTTTCTATTTACGATCTGATGGGGTTCTTTAAGTCGGCCATGATTATTAAGTATAAAACCTTTTTTGGTTTCTTCATAAGGTCGAATTAGGGTTTGGTGTGGTGCGATCTGATGGTTTCTTTAAGTCGGCCACGTTTTTAGTATAAAACCTTTTGTTGGTTTTCTTCATGAGGTCGACTTAGGGATTGTTTTGGTGTGTACATGCTGCTTAAACGCTACAAACAGAATTCTTCCTTTAAGGTTCTGTTTTCGATTTATTATGTGGGTAAACTCTTTCTAGGGTTTTGTTCATGCCTAAGTTGTACGTTATCCAAGTATTCTTGGATTGGTTGTTGGTATTTGGTGCGTACCTGATGGTTGGAAGTTCTACAATGATGGTTTGTAGGTGGTTGTGGGTTAAGAGAGATGTAAGTGAATTATCTTGTGGTATGGATGATTATGGAAGTTAGGTTTTTGGTATACCTATGTATGTTTCTTATCGATGTTTCTCCTGCTGCTGCTGCTGTTTTGCTGTGGTTCGCGGTTCATATTTAACTAGTAGCTGATCGATAATGGATGTTAAGTTTTAGGGTTCTTATTCAAAAACTCTATGGCTGGTTGGTTCTAGAATCTGCTGCTGCTCGAATAAGTGATGTAAGTTAAGTTTAAGGGTCTTATTCAAAACCTTTTTATCATCGTTCAAGGACATGGCATTGATTTCTTCCGGTTAATTATTTGATCATGTGATCGATGGTGCTCTATTTGATGTAAGTTAGGGTCGTCTAGCCCTATTTTTGTCTACGACTGATCAAGATACAATGTTTTTCATTCTTAGCTTGAGTTTCCTGCTTCTTTGAAATTTCAAGTAGATGAGGTATTGGATCGAGTTGTAGTGTTGGTTTGGTTCAGTTTGAATCAATGAAAATCGGTGTAGTTGTTGGATCAATTGTGTGGATTGGCGCTTTTCTATCCTACCATGGTTTCGGCTGCATCGTTGAAGGTTATGGACTTCTATGACGACATGAGAAGATTCAAGTTTATATTTGATGTTTTTATTTGTAATTTGATAGTCGTTGTAGTNTATTGTATGTACAAGTCCACTTAATCCTCAAGCTTGGTTCATATTGCGTATGCTTTGACTTGTTGTTGGTGGGGTCTTGTGGTTGGTTGGTTATGGACTTCTACGACGACGTGTGTTGATTCAAGATCTTTATTTTATTTGTGTTGATTCAAGATCTTATAGTCGTTGTAGTTTTTTGTTCATATAGTAGTTGTCACTAATCGGTTTTCATCTTTTTCTGCCCAAAGTACTTAATTCTTGGATCAAATTGGTTATTCTAGTGATCAATCTTTGTGGTTATCATTGGTTAACTCAAGTTGCTGCTTGTTTTTTTGGATTAAGGACGAATTAAAGGTGATCGTTTTTTTGTTACGGTTTAAAACCGCCAACCTTTTTTCAAGATCGATTCTTACCTTCCTTTTAATTCTAAGTCGGTTGTTATTGATTTGGTTATATATATGGTCGATCTTCTTATTGCTGCATATTGTTAACCAATTTTTTGGTTAAAGTTCTCCATTCTACGAATCCCAAGTTAGGGTTTCGTTTTTTGTTTATGCGCAATTGTTTGCTGGTACGTAATTCTATACTAAGCTCGTTTAGAGTTTGGTTATATTGAATCGTTGTAGGGTGTTGGGTCTCTATTGATAAACAAATTCAGTTTTGGGTATTGCAAGTAACCGATTGGTTTTTGGGTATTGTAAGTTGTTGATAGTGGGTTATAGAGAGATGAAATCCACAAGGACTGCTAATCCCTATCTTGTGGTTAATTTGGATGCTTTGAGTGAACGTATGGCTCGTTTAAAGAAGGGTGATGCTGGGTACGATTCTACTCCAACTCAGCAGCAAGTTAGGGTTTGTGAACACCCTATTCGATCTGATAATATGCATAATCAGGTTGTGGATGATTTTATGAGTCAAAACATAACTGATATTGCAGCTAGTAGTGGTATTAGTTCTGGTGAGTTGGTTTTTGAACCTACAATGAACCCTCATACGACTTCTAGTACTCCTGGTAGTGAGGTTGCTGTTGGTATTACTAATAA
>LBNU01033335.1:89346-104337 GCA_014162995.1 Artemisia annua
GTAAAGGTGATGGCGAGGTGAGTAATTTTGCTGTTGGTGAGTCGAGTGGGGTTAAGGATGCTATTATGAGTGATAGTGCTTTTGAGAAAAGTAGTAGGTCCTTTCGTGATGCTGTTTCGAATAGTTATGGTGGTAATGGTAATAACAAATTGCATTATTTCCCTCCGTCTATTATTGGTGAGAACAGGAAAGTAGCTAAGATAGATCCGGTGTTAGAAGAGGGTTGCAAAAGATGGGGTAACACAGTTGTGGGTTTTTTTGTCGGATTTCGTATGAATTATGCTGATTTGGTTTACCATTAGAAGCGAATGTGGAGGGTATATCAGTTAGATAATGTTATCATGAATCAAAATGGTATGTGTTTCTTTGATTTTAAGTCAAAAGATGGTATGGAATTGGTCATTGATAAGGGTCCATGGTTAGTGAATAATAAGCTGCTGTTTGTTAAGAAATGGGAACCGGGTTTATGTATGTCTAGACCTGAGGTTAAGAAGGTTCCTGTTTGGGCTAAAATTCACGACATTCCGTTGGAAGCATGGAATGTTGATGGAATCAGTAGGATTGTTAGTCAAATCGGCAGTCCTATTATTATGGATCGTATGACAGCATCCATTTGTGAGAAACCTTATGGTAGGGCTACTTTTGCAAGGGTGCTTGTTGAGATTAATTCTGAGATACCATTGGTCGGGTTTGTTGAATTGTGGTATGAAAGTCTAGGTAAGGTCTTAAGGCTGCGTGTTGAGCATGATTGGGTCCCCCTAGATGTGAGGACTGCAAGATTTTTGGACACTATTTGAGTGACTGCTAGAACAAGGTTAATGTGGCTAGGAAAGTGGACAAGGATGGCGAGAATGTAAAACCTAGTGAGGTGAAGAATGGGAACAATGGTACTGCTTCGGGTAAGGTTAATGTGGATGATGGATGGTCTACTGCTGGTAATCGGAGAAACAGGGGTGGTGGTAATAATTTGCGTCAAGGGAATTTTGCTGGTTATCAGGCTAGAAGAGGTGTTTATGTGAATACGGCTAGTGGTAATAATACAAGTAATGCTAATACTGGAAACAAGGGTAATAAGGAGGGTAGTCAGAAATCAGAACCGGTAAAGAGTGGTAATATTGGTAGTGTAGATGACAGTGTGGTTATGAATGATGAAGGCGTGCCTGCTAATAAAGGTAAGGGTAAGGTTGATGAGGGGATTAGTGGTGGTGATGGTAACCGTAATAGTGGTAATAATGTTAAAAGAAAAATGAACAGAAGAAGAATTCGGGTAACAAGAATAGTAACAAAAATGGTAATGGTAGTGTAAGCAGTGATGGTCGTAATTCGAAAGAGGTTTTGGGTTCTAAGAATGTTAGTACTAGTAATNAAATCAGAACCGGTAAAGAGTGGTAATATTGGTAGTGTAGATGACAGTGTGGTTATGAATGATGAAGGCGTGCCTGCTAATAAAGGTAAGGGTAAGGTTGATGAGGGGATTAGTGGTGGTGATGGTAACCGTAATAGTGGTAATAATGTTAAAAGAAAAATGAACAGAAGAAGAATTCGGGTAACAAGAATAGTAACAAAAATGGTAATGGTAGTGTAAGCAGTGATGGTCGTAATTCGAAAGAGGTTTTGGGTTCTAAGAATGTTAGTACTAGTAATCGTTTTGATGCTTTGGGAAGTGAGCAAGATAGTGATAATTCTGAATTTTGGAATGATGTTAAGTCTCAAGTTGATAAGGCATGTAGTTCTGGTATTCCTATTTTGGAAGGTGTGGTTAAAGGTTGGAATGAAGACATGATTAAGTACTATACGGAAAAGTGGAATAGTAGAATTATGATGAATGGGTCCCCTGAACAGCAACTAGAGTTGAAATTGAAGAGCTTATCTAATCGTACTATCTTACTTAATCGTAACATTACTGTTAATGCTAAGTTGAATGCCGAAAAAACTTTCTAAAGGTTTCGTTTAATTCTTGATACGCTTTGTTGCTGGGGGTTTCAACCATAACAATTTGTAGATATTGATTATCTAAACTCGTTAGGGTTTATTTCTATTGGATCGTTGGTGGTGTTATTTGGTTGTTTCAAACTAGTGCACGTTGCTGCTGTTCGTTTAATTGTACGTGGGTTAGAAGTGAGCTAAGTTGCTGCTGTGAGTTTTATTGTAAGTGGGTTAAGAGATTGTCATGGAATCTAATGTTCCTAATGTTAAACAGCCTTCGAAGGCTACGGGGTTGGCTACTAAGATTGGTAATATTGATGGCAAGATTATTACTAATGCAAGTAGGCCATTGAAAGCTATATTGAAAAGTGCAGGTTTGGAAGGAAAAACGGGTAGCTTTGCTCTTCCTAGAGATCATGGTCCCGTTGGTTCTGATCCGAATGGTGCTAAACAACAAGAGGTACGTTTGGCTAGTTCTAAAACTAATATTCCTAGGTCTAACAATGGTGTGGCATCTGATTCTTCGGGGGCTGCTAGTGTTGATACGACCAAGGTTAATGGTGATGGGCTGGTCAATGGTGGTAATATTGGAGGTTCTTGTGAGCCTAATGTACCTAGTGAATCACATGTTGATGAGGCTACTAGGTCGGGTTCAAGAGTGGTTATTCCAATAGCCGTAGTTGATGATATGTGCACTAAACTTAATAATTCATTATACGGTTATTTCATTGGTAATAGAATTGCGTTTCCTATTGTGGAAGATTATGTCAAGCATGCTTGGGCTAGGTTCGGTTTTGAACATGTGATATTGCGGAATGGTTTCTTCATTTTCAAGTTTTCATCACTTGATGGTATGAATAAAGTGCTTAATGGTGGTCCTTGGTTTATTAGATCAACGCCTTTGTTCCTACATGTTTGGGTACCTAATATGAGACTTGAAAAGGAGAAGATTACTAAGGTACCAGTTTGGGTACGTATCCATAATATACCATCCGTTGTATACTCTAAAACTGGGGTAAGTTTGATTGCAAAACAGTTGGGGCGGATAATACGGTTTGATGCGGGTACTAATGATATGTGTAAGAATCCTTGGGGACGTTATTCATATGCACGGGTACTTATTGAATTATCGGCTGATTTGGATGTTTTGGAATCAATTGAAGTTGAAATCCCTTTACCTAAGGGTAAGGGTAGTTATATGGAGGTTCTTGATGTTGAGTATGAATGGTGGCCATCTTGGTGTTCTAAGTGTGTTTGTTTCAATCATGATGATGACGGGTGTCCTCTTAGGCATAAGCGGGTTACTAAGGATTCGACTCAACAAGATGGTAAGGTTCACGCTACAAAGGCTGGTCAGACTAATGATAAGGGTAAGAAAGGGACTTGGGGGTTTTCAACTAAGTCTAAACTTTCATACCAACCTGTTTCTAAACCGGCTGCCAAGAAGAAGAATAAAGGTACACAACCTAATACCGGGGCTGCTAAGCCTACTAATGGTGATTCTAATTCGAGTGGTACATCTCACGATGCTTTGAAGAGTGATTTAGGGGCTGCTACTGTTGAGGATGGACACACTCAACTTGGGCAGCCGGAACATGTGGATGATCATGCTTCTTTTGGGGGTGTGGAATCTATGGGGATCAATGGTGTTAATGCGGTTCCATTGCATAACACTAGTGATGGTTTGTGGGAGCTTGGTTCTCACAATGATGGTGCTTCTACAAGCGTGGCTTCTTCTGATCTTGATCATTCTAGCTCGTTTACTACTACAGTGAAGAGTCCTTTGAAGAGGGTTTCGTTTGCTGCTGAAGCTGAGATTGTTGAGTATGTTGATGAAGTTGATGAAGTCTACGAGAACTACGATGATATTGAAATGTATTCCAAGTTCAAGAATGGTTCTCCGAAAGACTTCCAGGTGCAAGGACGCAAGAAGAAATAGTTATTATGTCTATTATTTTTGTTTTCTTGCTTGTTATGTTGCTTTTGTTTAGCATTGTGGCTTGGTCAGTTGCACATGTTGTGCATGTTAGTTTTAAGAATGGTATGCCATTCTTAGATAGGTGTCTTGTTAGTGTCCTAAGGGACTGTGGGCGAGGGATTTCACCCTCGTCATTTTGTACCTCAACGTTTTTTTGGAGTAATGAATTTTACCAGGGTGTAGACCCTTTTACCCAAAAAAAAATTTACTAATTCATTATACGGTTATTTCATTGGTCAAAGGGTTGCTTTCCTATTGTGGAAGATTATGTCAAGCATGCTTGGGCAAGGTTCGGCTTTGAACATGTTATATTGCGGAATGGTTTCTTCATTTTCAAGTTCTCATCACTTGAAGGTATGAATAAAGTTCTTAATGGTGGTCCTTGGTTTATTAGATCTACGCCTTTATTCTTACATGTTTGGGTGCCTAATATGAGGCTGGAGAAGGAGAAGATTACTAAGGTACCGGCTTGGGTACGTATCCATAATATACCTTCCGTTGTAAACTCTAAAGCCAGTATTAGTTTGATTGCAAAACAGTTGGGGCGGATAATACGGTTTGATGCGGGTACTAATGACATGTGTAAGAATCTTTGGGGACGTTATTCATATGCAAGGGTACTTATTGAATTATCGGCTGATGCGGATGTTTTGGAATCAATTGAGGTTGCGATTCCTTTGCCTAAGGGTAAAGGTCATTACATGGAAGTTCTTGAGGTCGAGTATGAATGGTGGCCATCTTGGTGTTCTAAGTGTGTTTGTTTCAATCATGATGATGATGTGTGTCCTCTTAGACGTAAGCTGGTTTCTAAGGATTCGACTCAACAAGATATTGAAGTCAAGCGTAAGGTTCACTCTAACAAGGCTGGTCAAACTAGTGATAAGGGTAAGAAAGGGGCTTGGGGGGTTTCAACTAAGCCAAAACTTTTGTATCAACCTGTTTCTAAACCGGCTACCAAGAAGAAGAACAGAGGTACACAACGTGATTTGGGGGCTGTTATTAAGCCTACAAATGATGATTTTACTTCGATTGGTACATCTAAGGATGCGTTGAAGAGTGATTTTGGGTCTACTAAGGCTGTGAATAGGGTACTAACTCAACTTGAGCAGCTTGAACCTGTGGATGCTCATGCTTCTTTTGGAGGTGTGGAAACCATGGGGGAAGGTTGTGTTAATACGGTACCAATGCATAGCACTATGGAAAGTTTGTGGGAGCATGGTTCTCACAATGATGTTGCTTCTACAAGCGTGGCCTATTCTGATCTTATTACTTCTAGCTCGTTTACTCCTGTTACAAGTGAAGTAGTGAAGAGTCCTGTGAAGAGGGTTACGTTCGTTGATGAAGTTGATGAAGTCTATGAGAACTACGATGATATTGAAAATTATTCCAAGTTCAAGAATGGTTCTTCGAGAGATTTCATGGTGCAAGGACACAAGAAGAAATAGTTTTATTTCATGTCATTTATTTTGTGTTTCTTGCTTGTTAGGTTGCTTTGTTTAGCATGTTTTTTTTTTGGGTAAAAGGGTTAAATCAGTGTGTTTTTGGGAGGTGGATGGCTATGCACTACAGGAACCGATTCTTTCTTCTGCGCTGGTAACTTGTATTGGTTGATATGGTCTCAAATGAGTTTAATGTATAATGAGACTGTGCTGGTGATGGTGTCCAGGTTATGTCATATTTTTTTCATTATCTGTAGGTATGATGGGGGTACTAATCTTGCTGTTATATTGATCTGTGTGGTTCTCTTTGTCCTTGGGTGGGGGTATGGGGTGGTTAGTGTTAGCTGGTGTTGCGCTTTATTTGTTTTGATCTTTTGGTACTCTAACGCATACATACCTTGTACTCTTTTTCCTTGCTCAAAGTTTTCCCACAGGGTTTTTATTTGGCAAGGTTTTTTAACGAGACAAGGTTTTTGGATGATTGATGTCTTTGAAGATTCATCCTTTCCCAGATCTGGTGTTGATTCATTTTACTTCATGGCTGCTGCTTCTAGTTTGAAGTCTGCTGATGTGATTGCTTATTTTGATTCTGGATTGATCATCTTTGAAGAGTTATGCTGGATTAGTGTTTTTTGTTTATTTGTATCTCCTGGTCTTAGTTCAGTATCTTTGCTTTCTATGGGTTGCTTGTGTATGGTGATGGTTGGAACTCCATTGGTTGGTCCCTTTGGAGATCTCCATGTATTCAGAGTACACATGTGATTCTAGTTTAAGCTGTCTATATACTGATCTTGATTTCCAGGGGATTGGTTATGTTTTATAGTGGACATTGGGCTGTTTGCTATTTGTTATTAGTAGTTATCAGTTAGTTGTTCTTTTCTTTTTGTTTCCAGGCAAGTGAGACTTGAGTTAGGGATTGTCTTTTCCTTGTCTCTCTTGTGCTATATCATGTACATAACTCTTCATTTTATTTAATATATTTTACCTTTTTGTAAAAAAAAAAAAAAAAAAACGTTGAAGTACAAAGGACGAGGGTGACTCCCTCGACTCAGTCCCTTAGGACACTTACAGACTCGAATATAAGAATGACACACCATTCCTATAACTTACAATAAAATGAACCTAACCAATACTGATAAAAGTACATAAAAATTAACAATACTACTCAAGAAAAATACTTGAGCCTTCTATATCACTATTGTGGTCCATCTTAACTTCCATGAAGAAACCTCCAACTTGCCCAAACAACTCTTGGATCATCATTCTTGAGCTTCAGACTTCCAGCAAATACGAACCAAAGACCCAAGTAGAATCAGCAAACATGTCCATGATGGTTCGAATAGCACTTGACAAATCATCACCAATAGGGTTAAGCAACCCTAACTTCCAATTAACCAAACCACATCTACCTCATGATCAGAATTATGTTCCAAGACGTAGATAGGTCCCAAGCAGAAACACACTATGTAACGATCCCATACAACCAGCAACATATAGAAATCATATCAAGAAAGATCGACCATAGACTAGCATAAGGTTTGAGCAAACCTTAACATACAGCAGCAGCCTCGATTCCCAATAGCATGGAATCGAAACCCTAACTTCCACTACCAAACTTGCCACTCTCCCAAAACCCACGATCAGAATACAATCATCCAAACGGAACTTACCAATAAAGACATGATATGTAGCAGCAACGAACCAAACCCTCATAATAAAACCAAAACCAAACGACTTTGATTTTGCAATCAAAGAACATCACTCACAAAGATACAATCGATCCAATTATAAACCCTAACGAGTTTCAGTATGCACTAGATCGATCATAATCATCAAACCAACCAGATCGCACCATAAATATACTAGATCGATTAAAGACTAACCGACCTATAAACTTGGAAACTTGCAGCGATCAGAACCACCAAAGATATAGCAATAAAAGCATAAGAACCCCTATAATCGACCCTAGTAATGATACAACGATTTAATAAAATAATTTGAAGGATTTGATAGGAATAGGAATCGATTATATATCAAATAAATGCCGACAACAAAAAAACAGAATCACCGACCCATGATGACACATAAACAATTTAATAGCAAACCCACCCACGAAGGAATAGGATTAAACAATTAAAAAGTAGAATCAGTTATAAGGAATAGCAAGGAAGGTGAAACGTTTTTTAACATAGCGATTTAGGATGAAACCAAATTGGTAAAATATAAATCTGGTCTCCACCGACCCACGATGGCAAAGTAGAGAAAAGAATAATTTAATTAACGATTGACCAATAAGGCATGAATCCAACCAATCAACACCAACCAATCTGATCTTAGCATTAAACTAGTAATCACAAAAGATTATTAGAGCAACGCATAACATAGGAAGAATTAAATCCCGATTGATTGATGTTGATGGCGGCAGAAAATCGCCAAGAGAGAGGGAGAGAACTTTTTAGGGTTTTTTTTGTTTAGCATGTTTGTTTGGCCAGTTGCACATGTTGTGCATGTTAGGTGGTAAGTTTTTATTATGTAAGTTATAAGAATGGGGTGTCATTCTTATATTCGAGTCTGTAAGTGTCCTAAGGGACTGAGGTGAGGGATATCACCCTCACCCTATTGTACCTCAACGTTTTTGGAGTAATGAATTTTGCCAGGGTGAATAAACCCTTTTACCCAAATACTACCATGATCATGATTGTAAGTTAGGGTTTAACCTATTGATGTTAGGGGATTCACCCTATTTGTTACCAATCATCTCTATTGGACATAATTCTGATCTTGAGTTTTTCGAGGGTTGGTTTATTGGAAGTTAGAGCTTTTTGATGTCTTTTGAAGAATCAAGGGTGTCTATTGTGTGTTACGCTATCTCATGCTGCTACTGTTCACTTTCTTATCTTCGGGTAGTTGCTTATGGACTTAGTGTATGATGGGTATGGTGGAGGTTGTGTTTGTGGTGTACGTTGCTACTACAAACAGATTATACGTTGAAGACCGCTTGGATGATTCTTTGGTTTTCTTCGTGGATTATTCATGGAAGTTAAGATGGACCGCCAGAATGATATAGAAGGCTCAAGTTTTTGCTTGAGTAGTATTGTAATTTTTTAAGTATTTTTTCATTATTGGTAGGTTTATTTTATTGTAAGTTATAGGAATGGTGTATCATTCTGATATTCGAGTCTGTAAGTGTGGGAGTCACTCTCGTCCTTTGTACTTCAACGTTTTTTGGATAATATATTTTACCAGGGTGAAACATCCATTTTACCCAAAAAAAATGTACCCAAAGTGCATGGCATTGTGTGTATGGGGTTTTGAACAAGAATCCCCACAAACTTAACTTCCATCTTCATCAGAAAAAACCACATACACTTCCTTTTTTTTAAGGCTAATGTTCACTTAGATAAGTGATTTAAAAACCCCTAGTTTTCTCTCTCTCTGGCGAAAAAAAAACCCTAACACATACTCAATCGTTTTTTCACAATCGCTGCTAATTTTTTTGGTTTTCTTCCACGAATTTGTTATAGTTATTGATTAACATTCGTGTTAATTACTCTCTTGAGCAGATTCGTGTTTAGTTTCCCTTAATTTTTCACTGTTCTTGTGATCGTTTATGTTAGGGTTTTTTTTATCGATTTCCATAACCTCTAAATCTCATTCGTTTTTCCAGCATATAATCTCTAATTCATTGTAGTCGCTCATCAATCTAATCCCTTTTTGCTGCAAAGTGTTAGAATCGTGGCTGGAAGTTCATTAAGGTGATTGGAATCGTTTTGTTATTATCCTACCCTTTTAAGGGTTTGAATGTTGGCTGTGCGTTCTGTATTGATGAAGGTTGTGGTACGTGGGTTAAGGGAGAGGTCTATGTGATGGTATCGGTAAGTTAGGGTTTCTTTTGCCCTATTATCTGCTCGTGCATGCATTGTGGTAATACTTTGATGCGAGCTTTGGGTGTTCAAGGGTTGGTTTGCTATTCGTGCTTTCTAGTGGATTGATCTTTATCTAAGTTCATTGTAACTTGTCATGGAATCTGCTGCTGCTCGAATTAGTGATGTAAGTTAAGTTTAAGGGTCTTATTCAAAACCTTTTTATCATCGTTCATGGACATGGCATTGATATACTTGATCATGTGATCGATGGTGATATATTTGATGTAAGTTAGGGTCGTATTGCCCTATGTTTGTCTACGACTGATCAAGATACACAGTGTTTCATTCTTAGCTTGAGTTTCCTGCTCTTTTGAAACTTTTAGTTGATGCGGTATTGGATCAAGTTGTAGTGTTGGTTTGGTTCAGTTTGGATCAATGAAGATCGGTGTAGTTGTTGGATCAAGTGTGTGGATTGGCATTTTTCTATCCTACCATGGTTTCGGCTGCATCGTTGAAGGTCATGGACTTCTATGATGACATGAGAAGATTCAAGTTTTTACTTGATGTTATTATTTGTAATCTATTAGTCATTGTAGTTTCATGTTCATGTATTTGTTATAAGAGTTTTTCTCTTATAGGTGGTCTAGGTAAGTTATAAGAATGGTTTGTCATTCTTATATTTGAGATGAGGGGTGTACGTCCTCATCCTTTGTACTTCAACGTTTTTGGTGTAATGTATTTTGCCAGGGTGTGTTATCCCTTTTACCCAAAAAAATCGTTTTGTTTGGGTTTTATTCAACCGACCTAATCCAAAGCTTATTTTAAGTCGGTTCTTGGTCAGATCTATCATTGTTATATATATATATTGATCTGTTACGTGGGTGTGATTGTACTTTAACGATTATATTTAATCCTATTTTAGGGTTTGGATCTGGTAGTTATTGGGACGACTCCCTTATTCTATGGATTGGTTTTACGTGGATCTTGTTTGGGTTTTATTTGAGTGTACTGATTGATTGTGGGGTTATAAGAGAGATGGAGCAAGGTTTCCTCAATAAGTCGAGCAAGATTACAATGCAAAAAGATGATAGTAGTGGTTCGTTATTGAGTGGTCTGGTTAAAAGGGTTAAGAGTATTGATGGTAAAATATTGGGTTAAGATGGTAAACCATTGATGCCTTACCGTTGTGTAAAGAACAAGGTATCATCTACTGGTCTCAATGATGCTGCTGATGTAATTGAAAACAAGGATAATGAGGCTGATATCCACGTGGTTGAAGCTGCTATTGTCGAGGAAAGCATCAAGGAGAACAAGAATGATGGTTGTGAGGTGGGGAGTTCGAAACTCACTTCTGGTTCGAATGATGTAATTAGCCAAGTTGCTGCTGGTACTACGAGGGATTCTAATGTTAATAATCATGATGCTAAGGTTGATTTATCTTTGGCTGATGTCGTTATACCACAGGAAGAAGTGGATACTATTTGCTCACGATTTGATAATTCACTTTATGGCTACTTTGTTGGACAAAGACCTGCGTTTCCTGTAGTCCAAAATTTCATGCGTAATGTTTGGAAGAAATTCGGGTTAATGCATGTTATGATACATCAAGGGTTTTTTATGTTTCAGTTCTGAAGTAGGGAAGGTATGGATAATGTTCTCAACCAAGGTACTTGGTGAATTAGGTCTATTCCACTAATTCTTCATATTTGGAACCCTAATTCAGAATTGATTAAAGAAGACCTAAAGAAGGTTCATGTTTGGGTTAAATTGTATAATGTGCCGGTGGTGGCATACTCTAAGGTGGGGCTGAATCTGATCACGGCTAAACTAGGACGAATCATTATGTTTGATGAGCACACAAGTAATATGTGCCTCAAGTCGTGGGCTCTCTTGTTGAGATTTCAGCTGATAATGATTATGTGGACTCTCTTGTTGTGGCAATTCCTATACCAAAGACAAGTGAGCATCGTATGGTAAAGATTGCTATTGAATTTGAATATAAACCTCCTCGATGTTCTGTATGCAAAATTTTTGACCATGTTGATAAGGAGTGCCGTAGGAAAGAGAAGGAAGTTAAAAGGACACAACGGGTGGATGTTGGTGGTGGGGCTGCAAAGAGTAAATCTAAGGGTGTCAACAAGGTGCGGGTTTCTAGCAAGCCTAAAATGATATATCGACCCGTTTCTAAGCCTAGTAATAATAACCAGGCCACTACATCCACACCAAAGGTAAATTCCCCTCTTATTACTAACGAGGGAGTGAGTTTGGTTTGTAATAAGCCAAATGATGATGTACAGCCACATGCTTCTCCTAAGGTGCCTAATGATGTGCCCAGCAGCCCTAATACTGATGGACAGTACGTTAATGATGATATTAACTTGGCTGACTTGAGGAGTTATATTGATATACGCATGGAGGAAGAGAAAGTGCTTGATATTCCTAAGGATGGTGAGCCTAAGGATGGTAATGGTGGAAGTGCAATGGAGGATACTACCCATGTGTCCTCCATTAATGATATTTCATTACATGAGCCGCCTGGAAGTGTACTTATGAATAAGGATGCGGAGGCTGGCCCGTCTAGTTCCTCCTTACCACACGTTAATTCTGCTACTAAAAGAGGTAATCCTTTCTCTAAGGTTGGCGATGTAATTGATTCGGACAGTGAAGTAGATGAGGTTCTGAATCTGTATGATGAGTCTGCAAATTTATTTGATATGCCTAAGGGTACATTATCATCATCGGGTGGTGGACAGGACCACGAAGATTATTATGAGTATGATGACTTTACGGATCAGCTACATGAGATTCCAAGACACTTGGCTGCCTTTTATGAAGATTTCAAGCTCCAAGGTCGGACTAGGAAGTAGTTGGTTAGATTGTAGTCTTGTTTTATTTATGTGGTAGTGGTCTTTTTCTTGTAACAAAGAAATGTTTATGCCTATGTAACGGGCTAAGATATGGGACTTCACCCATATCCATTGTACTTAAATGATTTTTGGTTAATGCATTTTGCCGGGGTACAGGATTATTCCCCTTTACCCAAAAAAAAATTTTTTTTTTAGGTAAAAGGGATTTTTCACCCCGGTAAAATATATTACACCAAAAACATTGAAGTACAAAGGATGAGGGTGATTCCCTCATCTCAGTCCCTTAGGACACTTACAGACTCTCCTATACGAATGAAAAAAAACATTCCTATAACTTACAATATAAGAGTGACAAACCACACTTATAACTAATCATCAAACCACAACGACTTAAAAATAAAACATTAATGCACTTCAAGTAAAAATACTTGAATCTTCAAGTCATCATAGTAGTCCAAACTTCCAACGTCAACCAACCCGTAGCACCTTGATCACATGTGAGATAGTAAATAGATACGAATTCAGCATCAAACCCCACCAACCATAATGATCCAAGGAACCACATAACGTACCAAGATTGCACACCAAAACATAGGGATTAACACCCTAACTTCCACATAACATACCAATTGACCCATTAGATGAAGAATTCTGCCCAGCATAGGATCAAAAGTACTAAAGAAACTAAACACTTTATCCAAAAGCTACTACCCAAAAATGTGAATTTATGCTAACTTCAAATCGACAAGTTGCAGCTTGTCATAATGAAACCAGTAGCAGCATGATAGAGTGTACCAAGGGTTTTTTGAATAAGTTACCTAAACAACTTAACTTACAATAGGTTATCAGCAGCACCCTTCCACTATTGATCACGAAAACGAATTACCAGTAGCAGCAAAGAGCACCACAAACCCTAACTTCCAATATGCAATCGTCCATCCATACAACAAACCACCCAAAGCAGCAGGTCATTAACGAACAGACGACCATCCACACAATGCATCTAAATACACACTTACACGAGCATAGAATCATCAAGTGCAGAAATATAGAGTCCCTTCAACCATAGGCAACAAGATGACCAAACATGCTCACGAACAAAAAGTGATAACATGATCAACCTGCCCAAAAACTTGCGTCGTATAACCCATTCCAGCAGCAACGATGCATGTCACCAACAAACAAACACCACTAGGGTTTATAACACACCCTAACTTCTAATAGATCATACTTGCATCTCTCTTAAACCCACTTAACAAGAACAGCCATCATACGAAGAACAAATAAACTCAAAAAGAGTATCAGCAGTAAATCAATACCCCTAAACGAGGGTACACTTCCAGTAGGTAAAAAAACGAAACCCTAAAAATAGAGGGTTCCATTTAGCCATTAAGCGCAATACACAAGTGAATGTAAAAACCAAAAAAGGTTTTATAATCGTTATGTATAGATCCAACCAGAACACTCCTCAAAGAATAATCAGTAAACAACATGAGGAGAATCACAGAACAATAGATCGATCAATATATATGAAGTCAGAACCGACTTAACAAAAAACATGAGAGATCGACCCATAAAAGCCAAGAGGCGGTTAGAATAAATCAATTGAGTATAAAATCCGAAACCCTAACATTGTATTCGAATCCATATAACGACCAAGACCAAAGAATGACCAATGTATTCGAATCCCTAAACAACGGACTGCATACCCACGTATGAAAACAGGAATCATAACAGGGTAGAGAGGCCATGATTAGGTTGTTTTATGGCCGGAATAGTAGTAGAAGATGGCGGCCGGATTTCTCCATGGGGGAGCAAAAAATCGCCCCAAGTAGAGAGAGTTTTAGAGAAAAAATTTTAAAGAACCAAATCGACAAGATGGATGAATTCAATTTTCTAATGAGACCGATAGGATTAAGTATAAAATGCCCACTAAGATGGATGAATTTCGGTTTGTGCCTAGGTTAGAGAAGGATTACATTGGTGCTACCGAGGACATTAATGAAGAAGATAAGAGGAAAGGCATGGATTATGTGTGGGAGAAAAGGAGCCTCTATTACAAGGATTGCCTAAAACTCGGGCCGAAGTATAAGATTGATAAAGAGGTTGCCAATAAGGTTGTAGAGGCAATTAGGAAAAAGGTGTTGAGCATTTACAAAGGGTATTTGCTATCGGATCCGAAATTTGAAGCATTTGTTAAGGATGACTTAGGAACCGCGACCAACAACGAAGTCACGTAACGTACGGTGACTTTGAGTCTAGCTACAAGACTCGTAAATAAAGAAAAGCGCTTCTTGGGAGGCAACCCATGCTTTGTGTGTTTTTGTGTGTTTATTTTATTTTATTTGCTTCCGTATGTAAGTTATATTTCTTGTTATTGATTCATGCTTCAATTAAATTGTGAAAATGCTTTATTTTGTTTTTAACTTCGTCTTAACTACATATAAAGGTATTTTGCAAAAGCTAAGTGTAAGGAAAATCTAAATCGGTTTATATAGAATGAATGAACATGAATCATAACAATGAAATTAACATACATATTAGTACTTGTTTGAGTCAAATGCTTGTATAGAGTCATAATGAATTTTTGCAGGAATTCCAGGAAGTAAGATCTAGTTTTTCCAGAATTTTTCCCGGAAACTTAACATGAGAATTTTGTCAGAGTTTTCTGACAGCGTCAGGGTTAACACCTGACGGCGTCAGGTTAAAATTTTCTGCAATTTTTGAAAGTTTTGTATTTTTCCGGAAACTTAATAAGTTTTGTCAATTCTTTAACTTATAATCTCCAGGAATTCTGCAAAATATTCATTTCACAAGCATTATATCCTAGTATGTAGATTTTACCGCCAATTTTACGCGAGGTTGGCCTTTATCTTTTTCAGGTTAACAGGTTATTTTGGACAAGAAGACGTTTA